>JAZHYW010022596.1:0-26258 GCA_037355805.1 Ixodes ricinus
TACCGCATGCAAGACAATCCCCTACTAGGCGCCTTGAATTCGGAGAAGAACAAACGACCGAGTATCGGGGCCGAGAGTGGTGATGCTGGACGTCGAGGCCAACCTTGGAATGCGGCACTGTCCAACCAATGGCAGGGCAGTTCCAGAACCCCGAGTTTTATTGGCAGAAGGACCTACCCGCCGCCCATTCGGTGCACTCCTTGCCAATATGCTACACGATATACCCATGTAAATAAATTAGTTTCTGTCCTGTTAAGTTTCCCAGATCTGTTTTCCCTCGACTGCCTGGCTGGGACGTTGTTCGCGAGAAAAGGGTTGGACGCCAGCGAGATGGCCATGCTACCCGAGAGACCAGGTTGGGCGTCGACTCATACAGGGCCAAAAGAAAAAGGTAGAAAGTAGCCTGATCTTCGGTACGAAAGTTTTAAAACACAGCGGACTATTTCGTACTCTCCTTCCCTTCGTAAGCTCTCTGCCTTTTCACTGTGATGCATCCGCGGCCCCAAAGCGCGTCATCCGGTCCAAACGTACGACACCGACCCTCACTTACCCCTTACACCCAAGCTGACAGTGGTGGAAGCAGGTATTGTTGTGACCGACCAGCCGCTCTTTCATCACCTGACATAATTCACTGCCCGTGGCAAAGAGGAAGCGCAGATCACGTGGCAAAAGTATGGCTGGCCCAACTAGCACGTAGCTTCACAGCACTGTCAGCTTGGGTGAACGGGTGGCAGCAACTGAATTTTGAGCGACGGGCTGATCTTCTAGGAGAGGAATGGAGGTGTCCAGGTCTACAAACGAGGGTCCGAGCAAGAGGGAGTTCTTTTCCGTCTGTTGAACGATTCGGCACGATGCGCGATTTGTGAGTTGAGGAGGAAAGCGAGAAGCAAAAAAAGTTGAAAAATGTCATGACCCCTCGAACAGAAAACAAGCTAAAGTGCAACACAGCAAAAGTAAGCTGGTTAAATCATTCAATTCGAATGGGTCTTCAGAAAAAAAAAATCTAAAACAGTCTTTTTTTTTTTAACCTGTAAGTTAATTTTATAAGTCATAATAGTTTGTCCGTGGGGATCCGGACTATGAGGCTTAAATTACGATAACTCTCCATGTGGAGGGAGCCGTTGATGTTGTTGTAAAGTGTTTATAAACGACAAAAGTTTAGCTGTTGAGGTTCTAGCCGAGCTTTACATCAGTGAGGATGATGATCCTGCGTTAACCGTAGCGTATTCCCCAGTAATTGTACACCCTATAAGCGACTGTTTTCAGAAGAAAAAAATGTGTACATAAGTCCTATATTAGTGCAGTGCTGGGTCAGCGCGGCTAAACCTCCTGAAAAGCCTGCATATGTGTGCAGTACTAAGAAAACCGGAAACAGCGCGCATAAAAGACGAAGACAACGAGAAGTGCACAGGACAAGCGCTGACTATCAACTGAAGTTTTATTAAAAACGGCTCAAACAAGAAAACACCACATGCCATCCAACCAATGGCGTGTCGCTTACCATGCGTCTATAAAATCGATCTCTTTTGGTGGTAGATAGACCGAAGGCTGGCTGACGCAGTGCCCCGCGCCAGCTTTTCGATAGGCATGTGCCTCCAGCACCTCTCTTTGCACTTTGTGCACCCCTGCCAATGATTAAGGTATCTTTGAAGATATAGGATTTATTACCGGTGTCTCGCAATGTACGTATAAGTAATCGTCGTTAATTTGTGAGTGGAATTTGCGTGTTCACGCATTCTCTCGTTGACGCAGCGTCCCAGATTTCTTTGTCCTATATAAACTCGTTTAGATGACAATGACTTGTAGATGACACCCACAACGCAATCACGAACTTGTTGACATGCCTAACCGTACATGACACCTTATATGCTACTGCTTGCCTGGTTTACGCGCAGTGTGCTGTGCTAATTTTTGAGGCGCTGAAAAACCATTGGCCCATTGAACCGGTTAGCCACTTTTTTTTTAAATTATGTGAAATGTATATATGGGACAACCTGGAGGGCCTTTGTATAGGCTTTTCTGGTTCCTGAGAACCGCTCTTGACTTTTTTCAAGAGTGTCTGAGAGACACCAAGCAAAACGGACAGAGGAAATCCTGCCCTAAAAGTCGCTTGACCTGAACATAGCTGTCAAGCATGGCGGTGACAGACCCTGCACAGTGAAGCTTGGAGGTATGCCGTGGCTATGTTTCGTTTCACGTTTAGAGGGCGGAATCGTACGGCAGGATTTCCTTTCTGGTTCGTGGGGTTGTAGCGCTAACACTTAGCCAGCGCTTGTCCTGGTGCACTTCTCTCGTTGTCTTGTCTTTTTTGCGCTGTTTCCGGTTTTCTAAGTCATGAACCAACTCGTCGTGAATGCCACCTTAATAGGCACCGTAGTTCATCCCAGACCCCGTCAATATGGATGACATTTTCTGAGGACCGATCCGACGCTGTCGGACTATGGACAGCTAGTCACACCCACAGGCAGCACCCAAAAAACCTCTTTCCTTTTTTTTTTTTTTTTTTTTGGGGGGGGGGGGGGGGTTCCTGGAACACGGTGGACATCTTGAACGGCCGTTTTTTGTATTTACTTTTTTTAAAAACAGAAGCATATGATCATTTCTACGATTAACAACATTGCAACGAAACATTTCACATGCACATCAATTCTAAGGCGAATCATTGCCAGACTTGGAACTATTTTGGATCGCTTTTTGCTTTGTATTTTATTGCACGTATGAGCGCGAGCAGTCGTTGAAAAGATAAAAATAAAGTTGAAGTTTCAGGCCACAAGTCGTGAAGAACCTAAGCGAAGGACTAGGTTCTTCGACGTAGGTCGATATTTACGTCAAGTAATATATCGCCCTCGAACATATGAAACTTTAAAAAAAAACGTTCTAACTGTTTCGCCGGGAAGACCTGGCTTTATTGGTGTCGGTATATGCATATGTATATAAATATATTTATATAGTATAACCGGCTGACAAATATACATAATGGCAGTTTTTATATATATATATATATATATATATATATATATATATATATATATATATATAGAGAGAGAGAGAGAGAGAGAGAGAGAGTACATAGAGGTCGTGCTGAAGCAAATTTATGTGGTGAACGATGTGCCATAGAAAAAATCGCTGTACTTTTCTTATTTTTAGAAATATGTTACAATTGGTTTGAGAATAAATAATATGCAGGTTTAATTGTGGCGCTGAACACATTTTTTAATAACAAATCATTAAATGCACGCACCAAAGGTACCTAACAGCAAAACAAAACTCAGATTGGCAGCACGATACGGGCTTCTTAAAAGGAGCGGTGCAACGATATCAATTGGAATGTTTTTTCTTTTTACACGAGCTTACTGGCACTAGCTGGGACTCAAGGATACTCGCACGCAACGCCACTGGCCAAGAAACTCCTTTGTTGCGGGTGAAATTTCAAGGACAAAAGCGATAATTTTCATTCAATCTCTCCTTTGCAAAATTTGATGACGTAACGTGGGGATCGCAGTACACCCATATGACGATATTTGAATGCGGTTCATAGATTGGACCCGAGCACTTGCGTAGGCACTCGATTTGGGCTCGTGATAATTACTAGCTCGAGAAGCATTCGGGTAGTGGCCCGTGTCCAATCGCTGCAACGACGACAATAGCTCGAGCCATAACAATGCTCTGGAACTCAGCGCGTGTCCTGTGCTTTGCCAACCCCAGCGCGTGGCTATGATCAACATTGGCGGCATATAATCGGCTCCAGATCACGTGGCCGCTTGTTCTGGCTGCGAGTTGAGGGGTGAACGCTGCTTCGTTTTTCTTTAGTTTTTTTCTGGGACTTCTATTGCGTGGGGTGAAAAACGAACGCGTGTTTCATAGGTCATTAACGTCAGGGATCCGTTTTAAGCGGTATTTGCGGAAAGTACAAAAATTGCTGTATCCGCCCTTTAACGGAGGTCAAAATGTTATCAACTTGTATCGTGATACAACACCCATTGCTAAGATGCAAAAATGTCAGAGACTACATGCAAGATATATAGGCAAGCATATCTTACGCAGCATACGATGTATGCACAATCATATCTTAGATGCCACCGCGTCACTTAGACGACATTCAATACAAATGCACACAAAACATCTAACAGCGGCGTCGGACTCATCAGTTATAGCGCAAGCACATCGGCATAATTTTAGAAGACGAAATCTCCTTTTCTGGAGCGCGCAGACGTCTGCAAGAACCCCGCCCTACCACTTCGATGCACACTTTAAAGTGTCAGCCCAGTTACTCCTTTCTTTGTTTCATAGGATTCCTGCGGTATAGTTTTTGAGTCTTCTCAGGGCTGAAAGGGGAACGTTCGTTCCGGTGTCGAGGTTGACACGGGAAGAGTTGCTAGGACGCAGAGCAGGTGATATATTCGGGAAACAGCTTGCATATGCTCAGTGCTTGCAAGCGCAGGCCGGGCGATCTGTCGCGACGATTCTGGAACCTTTGCTCATCCATAGCGGCTAAATTCTTTGGCGATGCGAGCCGACGCAATGTCGCCAAGAGAAAATCACAGCGTCGTGAACATACCAGAAAGACTGGCTAACGCGCAGAACTTCGGGAGCAGCATCACGAAGCCCAACCACAACTTTTTTTATGGTTCTCAAACGCTCTTTCAGTCGGTTTTCCAGTTCTGCCAACAAAGGTAAGTACGCATTTCTCCTGATAATGCCTTCGGGAGCAACGGAAGGCGCACTGCTCCTCTGGTTTTGCCTCCCAACAACATGTGGTAGTGTCATCTCAACATTTACATCCGGCAACAGAGAGTACGACTGCCTGAATATCTTCTTAAATTGTGCCTGAATTCTTTTTCGGAGAGGATGTTGATTAATAATAACGCATCATATGTTGTGGCAAAACAGTCGACTTTTTGCAGAAAACTGCAAGCGGCGTCAGGGAAGGAAAATAGCTGGCTAGCCA
The DNA here is from genome assembly GCA_037355805.1 of Ixodes ricinus. NCBI lineage: Eukaryota > Metazoa > Arthropoda > Arachnida > Ixodida > Ixodidae > Ixodes > Ixodes ricinus. Next base: position 4,949 of record JAZHYW010022596.1, read on the forward strand.
CCTGGGAAGGAAACCACGAACTCGGCTTCGTGACGTACTCCGCGCAGCTGAGAAGGTTTGGACGGATGCCTCAGAATGCATGCCTTCCAAATCTTCCAAAACAGGATTTTAGACGTGTTCAGTTCCAGAAAACGCTAAAGTTCGTCGTGACTTGTTTGGCAGAAAAGGGGACCGATATTTTTTTTCTTGTGTTTTGTGTGTAGTAACTCATATTGTAGCTGGTTAGTCCTCTGCAGAGAAGCCTCACATGTACAGGGCCGGAAGACCCTGTTCCCAGGTAGTTCCGGACAGGGAGTTTTTATGAATGGAGCAACATGAGGTTCAGGGAGTGAGCGCTACAGTGGAATATATAAGGCCCTCGAAAAAGTGCCTTTATGATGACGGCTCAAACCCCATTCAGACAACCGTTCATACAAAGCGTAAAAAAAAAAATTCAGTTTTTTTTTACCGCAAAAATGAACTAGGTGCATTTAAGAATGTTTCATTTTCCTCCCAAAAGTAATGCTACCATTACTTTTGGGCGGAACAAGCAGAAAACTTTTTCGAACAGAATTTTTTTTTTTTTTTTGGTGGGTACTCTTATGACGCGTTGCGCTTTTGTTCGCTTCTCTTCGAGAGCTTGCTCGAGTGCACCGTTTGGAAACGAAACATATAGCCAGTCGTTCAAAAATACAAACTTGCAATTATCATTTACGGTTATTATTCGTCATGTTTGACTCATCTCCGAACGAAATTTTGAATACTTCAATTTCGTTTCCGTATCCGTTTAACGTAGATATGCTTTGTGGGCGGGGATACGCGACGGCGCGGCTTCTACAGACTGTCACAAAAAAAAATATATATATATATACGCGCCGGTTTTTTTAATCGCAAAAATAAACTACGCATCGCCGAACGCGCATTCTCCGCCCAAAGGCAAAGATAGAGGTCACAACCAGATGCCAAAGTTTCAGCCCGATCCGATACCTTAATAAAAAGTTATAAGTGATTTTTTGGCGGGAAAATGGCGCTCATGGCACTCTGAAATCGAAAACGTGCGGCCCATTTTCCCATTGAAATTTTCAGAAAATCACTTATAACTTTTGACTAAGGTATCACATCGGGCTGAAAACTACATCTGGTTGTGACTATAGGTGTCGCGAACTTTTGTCGAACCAGTTTTTAGGGTCGAATCCGGGGTTCGACTAGGTCGAACCGGTTCGACGAACCTTCGAATCCTTCTACCAGCCCGACCGGTTCGACTGAATGGACAGTGTGGCCAGGCCTTGATACGCATGTTCCAGTTTGGAGAACTTTTTTTTTTTTTATAAAAATGGTGATTTTATTTTTTTATAAACGGTTGCAATTAAAAGAAACCAGTTCTAATCACTGAAGAAGGCAACAACTTATTTCTTTTTGTGCTCTATTAACTGAACTAACCCATCAACGCTGCCCTTAAATTCGTCCCTTAGCCATCACCATCCAATCCGAAGCCAACTGGCCAGCCCGTCGCGCATGCGCACACGAGTCGAACCTCAATACAAGGTTCGTCGAATTTTCCACTAAAAGTATCGGAAAAAGTCGGAGCCTGGTCGAACTCGAACCTCGGCCGGCTCGCGACACCCCTAGTTGTGACCTCTATCGCTATCTTGGGCGGAGAATGCGCGTTCGGCGATGCGTAGTTTATTTTTGCGATTAAAAAAACCATGTGTATATATATATATATATATATATATATTTTTTTTTTTTTTTTTGTGACAGTCTGTAGAAGCCGGGAGGCCGTATCCCCGCCCACAAAGCATATCTACGTTAAATTTTCGTGGAAACGAAAATTGAAGTATTCAAATTTCGTTCGGAGATGAGTCAAGTATGACGAATAATAACTGTAAATGATAATCGCACGTTTGTATTTTTGAACGACTGGCTATATGTTTCGTTCCAACGAAAATTTTCGAGCAAGCGCTCGAAGAGAAGGAACGAAAGCAACGCGCTTTCCAAAATACAAAAAAAAACTGTTTACTACATTTAAAAAAAACAAAAAAACGTCTGTTCGAAAAGTCTTTTGCTTGTCCATTTTTTGCACCCTAAAAAGTTATTTTAAGCAACTTTATAAAAGGTCTTACGAAGAACTTCTTTTAAGTTCTCTTTTGCAATGCGATGTTCTTCGCGAGGAAATTTTAAAGTCATTTTCAGCCCTTCTCGCTGGAAAAGTTCTTGGTGAACAACCGTTTAACAGTTCTGTAGCGGTCATCGCGCCAGTTATTGAACGGCAAGAAAGAAGAGGAAGAGAAAGTCACGAGCAAGATTGAGCGGCTAGGATTCGAAGGCAGAGACAATGATCTGTACTTGATATGTAAATAATGTATATATAAATACTGATTGCTATAAGTGGTGACCCGGACGTCCCAACAGAACGCCAAGGTGAGCAGCAATGGCAACGGACGGCTCTTCTGCAGCGCAACAGCCCCAAGTCGCCGCCCTCGCCGTCCGCCTTCCGCCATTCTGGCCCGCCGATCCACAGTTGTGGTTTGCGCAAATAGAGTCCCAATTTGCCTTGCGGCGCATCACGGACCAGCAGACGCGGTTCCATCACGTCGTAAGCGCGTTGTCATCAGCAGATGCAGCGGAGGTGCGCGATATTATCTTAGCACCACCCACGCTAACTCCCTACGACATCCTCAAGGCAGAACTAGTTCGACGCACCAGCCTATCCGAACAGCGACGGCTACAACAACTCCTGACAACAGAAGAGCTGGGAGACAAAACACCCTCTCAGTTACTCCGTCGGATGAGGCACTTGTTGGGAAACGCTACCATCGAGGACTCACTTCTGCGACAATTGTTTCTGCAGCGTCTGCCCAACGACGTCCGTATGATGCTGGCGTCAGTAGACAGCGCAACCCTAGATGACCTCGCAAAGGTGGCGGATCGCATTGTCGACGTATCAACGACACGCCGCCCAGAAGTTTACGAAACAACTCGATCTCCACAACAGCCCCCAGAGTTCTGCACCGCCATGGAGCGACGCATGGATCAGTTGACAGAAATGGTGGCTGCTCTTCGCCCTTCACGATCGCCATCACAACGTCGAAGCAACTCGCCAGCCCGCCGACGTAGCAGGTCCTACAGTCCTGCTAACCAACAATGTTGGTATCATCGCACATTCGGCACCCGCGCCCGCAAATGCACTTGTACGGCGCCGGGAAACAGCAACGCCAGCTACTAGCGACGACGAGTACGCCTGGCCCGTTGCAACGTCGTCCTTGCCTGTTTTTCCTCCCAGATAAGGACAGGAAAATTCGTTTCCTAGTTGACACCGGCGCCGAGGTGTCAGTATTGCCTCCAACAGCTCAAGATCGTCGTAATCAGCAACCATCGCAACTTAAGGCAGCTAACGGCACTGTCATTCCCACATATGGAGTCCGCACTCTCACGATCAACCTAGGATTGCGTCGAGTTTTGCGCTGGATCTTCACTATCGCAGATATCCAACATCCAATCCTCGGAGCAGACTTTCTACAACACTACAACCTCCTTGTGGACATCCGCAACCGTCGTCTCATTGATGCCACTACGCTCCTTTCGGTATCAGGGACCCGCACGAAGCTGCAATCAATTGGACTGGCTCCACTGCTCGTCCCGCCAGATTCTCTCTACAATGATATCATACAAGAGTTCCCTTCCCTAGTACGTCCCTGTACTTTCACAAGTCAAGTCAAACACAACGTCCAACATCACATCGAGACGACAGGACACCCCGTTTATTCACGACCCCGAAGGCTTCCTCCAGAAAAATACCGGACCGCCAAACAAGCGTTCGACCATATGCTCGAATTGGGCATAATACGTCCCTCCTCCAGCTCGTGGGCTTCACCGCTACATATGGTTCCAAAATCGACACCTGGCGACTGGCGCCCCTGCGGGGATTATCGCGCCCTCAATCAAGCGACCACCCCTGATCGCTATCCGGTGCCCCACATCCACGATGCTGCGTCCATTCTTGATGGTGCAATCATATTTTCCAAAGTAGATCTTGTTCGCGCGTACCATCAGATACCGGTCGCACCCGAAGATATCTCAAAAACAGCAATCACCACACCATTCGGACTCTTTGAATTCCTTCGGATGCCTTTCGGACTACGCAATGCTGCCCAGACTTTTCAAAGATTTTTAGATCAGGTCCTCCGAGGATTACCTTTTGTGTACGCCTATCTAGACGACATCCTTGTTGCGAGCAGATCTGAAGACGAACACAAGCACCACCTTCGCAGCCTCTTCCAACGACTCGACGAAAATGGCCTCATGATTAATACTTCCAAATGTCATTTCGGTGCAACGAGCGTCTCTTTTCTTGGCCATCAAATTGACCGTCATGGCCTAAGTCCACTTCCCGGCAAAGTGGACGCCATACGAGAGTATCCACAACCTCAGTCTGCGCGCGCTCTTAGAGCTTTCCTAGGCTTAGTTAATTATTACCGACGCTTTGTTCCTCATTGTGCTGCATTGCTTCAGCCTCTTCAAGATATTCTGCCGCCTTCGAAAACAGGCCTTCCTAAATGGACTGATGCGGCTAAACAAGCATTCACCAGCATCAAGACACACATCGCGCGTGCCACCTTGCTTCGACATCCAAAAGCTGACGCACCGACATGCCTACTTACTGATGCCTCAGATATCGCAGTAGGCGCTGTCCTCCAGCAGTTTGTCAACGGCGAATGGCAACCGATTTCATTCTTTTCCCGCAAACTTACAAATACCGAGCGACGCTATAGCACTTTCGGTCGGGAGCTCCTCGCCGTCTATTCGGCAATCCGCCACTTTCGACACTTTTTGGAAGCTCGATCATTTCACATCCTCACTGATCATAAACCTTTGGCGGGAGCCATACAATCACTCACGCCAGACAGCGGACATCATTCTCCAAGGGAACTACGCCAAATGTCTTTCATCTCGGAATTTACAACCGACATACGACACATAAAGGGCACGGAGAATGTAGTGGCGGACACTCTGTCTCGACCAAGCATAGCCCCAGTCACTGGTGGTAATGCCGCGCCTCTAACTCCGGCCGCACTGGTGGATGCCCAGCATGTGGACTCAGAACTTCATCGACTTCGAACTACACCGGGGGCACTACACCTCAAAGACATCAGCCTCCCTGGGCTGGAAAAGACCTTGACTTGCGACATCTCTGCCGGCTCTCCACGCCCATTCGTTCCCTTCTCGTTAAGGAGGCAACTGTTTGACTCTCTACACGGCTTATCCCATCCAGGCATACGAGCAACACAGAAGCTCATAACCTCTCGATATGTCTGGCCAAACATAAACATCGATGTAAGAAGCTGGGCCAAACATTGCCTGGCATGTCAAAGAGCGAAAATTCAGCGCCACACACAAAGCCCCACAGGCTCTTTCCAACTTCCTGAAGCTCGCTTTGAAAATGTACATCTCGACATCGTCGGGCCCATGCCGGAATCTCAAGGCTGCAGATATATTCTCACGGCCATTGATCGGTTCACGAGATGGCCTGAGGCGCTTCCAATTTCTGACATCACGGCTCAGACAGTCGCACAAGCATTTCTAGACGTGTGGATTTCGCGATTCGGTGTTCCAGCAATTGTCACCACGGATAGAGGCAGACAATTCGAATCTGCGCTCTTCAGGAAATTCACTTCTCTCCTCGGTATCAGCAGGCTGAGAACCACAGCTTACCACCCCGAAGCCAACGGAATGGTTGAGAGGTTTCATCGTCAGCTGAAGACCGCACTCATCGCACGAGAGGCCCACACCCACTGGACCGAATCGCTACCTCTAGTGCTTTTGGGTCTTCGAACGGTCTTCAGAGACCAACTTTCATGCTCAACCGCGGAACTTGTGTATGGAACGACGCTTCGCTTACCACAGGAATATTTCATCCCGCCTGACATACTAGTCACCCCCGATCCATCCGACTACGTTCACCGTCTCAGGGATGCTATGTCACAACTCCGCCCCACACCTACAAGGCCGTCATCGACACGCCCTGTTTTTGTCAGCCGCGAACTGTCAACAACTACGCACGTTTTCGTCAGAAAGGACGCTCTACGCCGCTGCCTCCAAGCACCCTACGATGGTCCATTTTCGGTTTTGAAGAGGACACCGAAATACTTTCAAATACTGTTAAACGGAAAAACGGAGAATGTCTCAATAGACAGGCTTAAGCCCGCTCATATCCAACCGTCATGTCAGGATTCCCCACAGACTAAAGTGTCCAAACCAACGCACCGCAAAGTTCATTTTTCTATTTTAAATCGTCAAATCGACTAGAAGGGGGTAGTGTAGCGGTCATCGCGCCAGTTATTGAACGGCAAGAAAGAAGAGGAAGAGAAAGTCACGAGCAAGATTGAGCGGCTAGGATTCGAAGGCAGAGACAATGATCTGTACTTGATATGTAAATAATGTATATATAAATACTGATTGCTATAGTTCTTTTAAGTTCTGCATTTTCAATGGGACGGATCACTTCACGTGAGTAACGTTTAAAAAGTTCTTCTCAGCCCTTCTTATGTCGCTGAAACAGTTCTTTAGTTCTCTCTGACGGAACGGGTATTTTATCAGGCACTTCCGGATGGTTCTTATCAGCCTCTTCTTTAATTAACCAGTTAAAGTCTCTTGTGTACAGTGGACTTGTTAGAACCTGAGAAATCTCGCTGCCATTATTTGAAGCAGAAGGGTATTCGTACCACTACACCACCAACATGTCCCTTTGCAGAAGGTTATTTAGAACTGTTGTTCATGATTAACTGGTTAACTAAAAAGAGCTCTATAAGAACCCTCCAAAGGTATTTGATGAAAAACCGTTCCATCCGAGAAGAGAACCAAAAAGAACTCGAAGGACATTCCATTTCAACCACTTTTTGTCTCACCCCCAACTTTTAAGTTATATTTCTCTTTTCCTACCGAGAGAGCTTTCTATTATGAATCTACTTTTCAATTAAAGTTTTTGCAGTATTCACGCCTAGATTTACTCGAATGACTAATTCGCAAAAAACGACTGCTGAGATAGGACGCCACGGTCGAAACGTTGCCCAGATCTATTTTGTTGACCCAATATTTGCGATGTCACCAAAGACTAAACTTTTGCCTGGTGTATATCAATGATTATATTAAAACAAAGTTGAACTTGGGGAGCCAAGGGGGGGGGGGGGGAAGGTCGGTTTCTACTACTATTGCCTAATTCGATTTTTTTTCGGGTCTCCACGTGCAAATATGCAAGTATACAATTAGCAGTGAAGAGCAGAGATCGGTTCCCAGACATAAAATTTGTTTTTTACAAGAAGAAAAGCCAAGGAGAGTTTATGATATATCAACGGTATTCGAACAAGGATCTTTTCAACATCTCGCCGATTTCTCAAACGAGTCTATGCCGTGTCACTATAAGAATTAAAATATTTTTGATTATCAAACGACCGACCTTTGGAACGGATCCAGAATTGTTCATATTTTTCACAAACTCGCCCGGGGGAATTCATGTTTAACCCGATCTGGCGTGCGGTCGTGTATCCATACTGCGTGGTGCACGTTAAAGACCCCAGGCTAGCGGTTGTATACTGCACTGGCTAAATTGCTCATGTACAGCTGAGATACCAGACGCCCACTGAGGCAGACTTCCTACCGTCTGTATAAACATACACACAACAATTTTTGTTTTGTGATGATAGCACGTGTGACTATTTGTACCGAAGTGACATACAAAAACACACTCCCTCTTACGCAGACAGCTGAAATGCCCTCTGCTTAATTCACCCTCATTGTTTCCAAACCGCTATGGAATTTTCGTCCGATGAGTTACTCCGAAAACGCTTATTACGGACTCTATATGGTGGGCGCCCGCACCTTTAACATTATTCTAGTTCGTCCACCTGAAATGACACCTCGGAGGCTCCGACGTCGCACCTCAGCTGTCGCTGAGTTTCATATTATGGGTCGCGTAAGCTTTCATTTCTTTTTCCCCTTTAACGCCATATTTTGAATGTGAACAAAGCAACCATAATGCACGACGCACTTTATTTAAGCATCTCAAATAAATATATATCAAAGACGACGTCAGTGAAGATTACGATAGAACGCCGCCTATACAAGGTTTTGATTCACACAGGCGGTGAGAATTGTTAAAATTCTCTGATAATCGACAGCTTCGCAAAGGTCGGCAACCAGTCCAGTCCCGGACATATTTTCTGGTATACAGCTGCTATCACGTTCACATTTTCAATAAAGTAATACCGTATTGAGGGGAATCCAGATCCGCGTGACGGACTGCCATCCTACGTCTCTAAATGGTATGCAGGCTCAGTGAAAATACGACGTCCTATGGGAAAGACGCCCCCCTCCACTGGCAAGAAAAGTTTTCCACGAGCCGTAAGCGGTCAGGCTTCTTTTTGAGGGTAGCATCCCAGAACAGCGTCCAAAAACAGGATAGCATCCCAGAAGTCCAGGAACAGGTGCTGCACGGTCTCCAGTCTGTTGCACAAAAAGCAACCCTCGAAAACCATGCCACAAACATGCCCTTTTTCGCTAGTCATGTCTTTTCATGCAGTGTGTTAATGCACAGTCTAAAAAAAAACAAGAGGTTTTTTACAGATCCATGAACTAGCATTCTTTTCACGCGGGTGAAAGCACACCGTTGTCCTTATCGTCAGAGAACACGGAGCGATACAGGGGGACTGGAAACAGAGCATTCAACAAGATCTCGCGTCAGACCGTGAGCCCAAACAACTTTTCTGGGGAAGCCTGTCACTTTGCCATCATGTGTTACACGTCGAGACAATAAGCGAGTTTTAGTAGACCGTGTTTCCCCCTCCGCTAAGCTCCTCCGCTACCCGGAACTCTACAGCCAAGGCTATCGGCGCGCAGGCGCAGTGGCGGTTTCTTCGTAGCGGAGGGTAAGCGGGGGAAACACGGTCTACTAAAATTCCCTAATGAACTCGGGAAGCTCTCCGATCGGCCACTGATCCTCCTGCCCAGCTTCTCGTGTTACCTGTTTGGTGCTACAGGCCTCTGCTAATAACCGTTCGGTTTTTTTCGCTGTCACTAGCCAGCCCTTTCTGAGTGGAATAAATGATCATTATCCCCTTTGCTTGTTCGTGTCGATGTTATATGTTGAAGCTCTTGGAAGCACTGACCCCGTGTGTCATTTTTCCGAGTTGCACGTAGCAAGATAACCCCAACACAGCACGTCCAGCACGTTTCAAATATGTTTCTTAGCTTTCCTAACCCCTCCAAGACGAAAATCCTGGGTGCGACAATGCGTCAAGTGCAGTGTAACTCCAAAAAACTTTGTGTTTTTTGTTTTTGTTTTTGTTAAAATAAAATTACGCGTCGCCGAACGCTCATTCTCCGCCCAAATATAGCGCTAACGGTTCGAACCAGATGTGAAAGTTTCCGAACTAACCATTATCCCATTCAAAAGTGATTTTCTGAAAATTTAGAATTGGAAAATGGGGCCTCTTTTTGCCCTTTCCGGTAACTGGCTGCCATTCAGCTCTCTGCATTCAAGGCCGTCGGCCACCGTTTATTCATTGAAAATTTAAGATCTGAAACTTCGGCATCTGGTTCGAAGCGCTAGCGCTATATTTGGGCGGAGAATGAGCGATTGGCAATACGTAATTAATTTTTTTATATACAAAAATATTTTTTTTTATTGGAGAAGGATGTGTGAAAGGGAAAGGACTCTACTTTTCGATGTTAAGGGGGATTCAACCGCTTATTTATTTGTACCCTTTTCCTCATAGATGGCGCAGAATTTTCCGGAACAAACGAGTTGCACGTTCGCGAGCTGCGCGCATGCAGGTCGGGCGCTCGAGGTGGGCTCGGGCCACGGGCTGTTCGCCGCCGATCTCGAGCTGATCTTCTTCGACTCTGCGTCCGCCGCTGCAGGAAGCGGCCAACAGGCGGCCAACAGGCGGGAAGAGCCCATACCAGAGTGACTGGAGGCGCGGTCGAGTCACGTTCATTTTCAAGAAAGGTGGCAACAAACAACATCTGCGTGACTACCGCCCACTTACTGTCACGGCTGTGGCGTACAGGGTGTTTGCGACAATTATCAATTGGCGAATCTCATCTTGGGCCGAAGATGCTGGTGTTCTTACGGAACTACAAAACGGTTTTCGTAGGGATCGTCGGCTAGAGGACAACTTGTTCACTCTAACTCAATGCATAGAGATCGCTCGGGCGGAAAAGCGAAACCTCATATGTTGCTTTTTGGACATAGCCAAAGCTTACGACTGTGTACCACATACGTTGCTAATCAGGAGGCTACAGCAACTCGATATGCCGGAACCCTGGGTGAGACTTATCCAGCGTATCTATGATGGAAACCACGTAATGGCAACATTCAATGGGACCACATCTGGGGATGTTCCGGTGCACAGGGGACTACGTCAGGGCTGCCCGTTATCCCCCGTTCTGTATATGCTATATACGTCCGGCATAGAGAAGGCACTGGAAAAAACAGGAATCGGTTTCACTCTACAACACATGCAGCACGGGGACATGGTTAAATGGCGGCTCCCTGGTCTTGCTTTTGCCGACGATCTTGTGCTGATGGCCGACAATGTGGCAGACATGAAGGTACTGTTGACCACCTGCGAAACAGAAGCGGCTCAGCTTCGACTGCATTTCAATGCCAGTAAGTCAGCCGTGGTGCTGTTTTCCGGGCAGGACGAGGTTCTTGAATCCCTTACCATCCAAGATAAAGCACTTCCTCTTAGTACCCGATACAGATACCTTGGTGTTACACTGACCTGTTCCGAAGATTATCTAACAGAACACCATGAAAACCTCAAGGCATCGGCACTAAGAAAGCGGAACATGCTGCGTCGAAAAAGTCTTTGGAGCTGCGACCGGTATCTAATAACTCGAGAACTTTGGAAAGCGGTCGCTGTACCAGGATTGACTTTCGCCAATAGTGTCACGTGTACACCCAGCGAGATCCGGGAATACATTGAAAGACGACAAAGAGAGATTGGACGCCAGGCACTAGGATGCCACAGCAGGGTTGCCAATCAACTTGTTCAAGGAGATCTCGGATGGTCCTCTTTCGAGGCACGTGAAGCCAGCAGTAAACTTGAATATTATGCCCGACTTCGACATATGAATGGAGACTGCTGGGCGAGGAGAATTTTCGTATACATACATCTAAAAAACGTACACACAACGTGGAGGCGACGAGTCATTCGACTTGGGACAAAGTATGGCGCCTTCTCAATGACCGACGAGCCAGCTACAAAGAAAGACTGGGTAGCCAAGGTTAGAGGGCAGATAAAGACTGTCGAGGCAGACCGCTGGAGGGCAGAGATGCAAGAACATTCAAGTATGCACCTCTACGCGTCGTACAAGACCGACATCGCTCCTATCCACTGGTGTGGAAATACGTTGGGAAGTCGACTCCTCGCCGAGGCCCGCGGTGGAGCCTTGCGTACCCGTCTGTACAGAAGGAGATATGACACCAACGTAACGGACGTGCTGTGCAGTGCATGTGGTGATGCGGACGAAACTTTACAACATTTGCTTCTAGAATGTCCAGCACTGGAACCTGCAGCAGGTGTCGGTACTCGCATTGAGCAAGCTCTTGGATTTACAGAAGAAACCAATGTTGTGGCGTGCGCGAAGCGGAGACTCGAGGCTTGGTGGGCGATCCACCTATAACCCTCGCCGAGAAGGCATCGCTGGAGACGCTGCTACGAGACTCGTGCAACAGATCGATTACTCGGACAAGGAGCGGGAGGCTCTGCTTAGGGTGAACGAGGAAATGGCAGGCAAGATAACTTCAACGCACAACACCATTCATGGTTTAGAAGATGCTTCCCGAAGTAGCGCCATGGCTGCTTCCGAAGCAAACAAAGTGGCGGAGAAGAGGAAGTCGTTGGTAGAGGAGATGGGGGCATACCTGCTGGAGGAAGAGGAGAAACACGGGCAGGCCCCGGAGAAAATGTGGCAAGAGTTTGAGGAGACGCTATGCTTGTCGAACGTAGCACATCTTGTTGAGCAGGAGCGTGCGTCGAATGTGATAGAGAATGAAGCGGCGCTGACACTGTACAAACGTCTGCTGCCCTCTCTGAAGGAGGAGGTGCTTCAGCTCAAGGCTGAGGCGCAAGAAAGCGTGGACATGCTACAGAAAGCAGTCGAGGAGTCCAAAGATGATCTAGAACAGTGCAAAGCAAGGGAAGGTTCGGACGACTGCACCAAGCTCAAATCGCAGCTGGACGATGCCGTAAAGGATCTCACCATTCATCTGGAGATGTCAAACAACCAGAAATGCGATTTCGAGGAGAAAGCAAAGAAGCTGAAGCAAGAGCTAAAGGACAACATTGAGGAGCGCAAGATACAGGACAAGGGAGGATTGTCTACGGTGAAGGAATTGAAGAGGCAATTCCAGGCGGAAAGAAGACGGGCAGACAAGCTTCAGGAGAGACTTCAGGAAGTTCTCAACGGCACGAGTTTCGGGAGATCTGACGAGCTGTTTCAGCCCATTAGCTACGAGGAGCGCCAGCGCGGCGACTCCAGCAGCAACAATACTCCAATTTCCTTTTCTTTTTCTTTCCTTTCTTTTTTTTTTTTTTTGGGGGGAGAGGGGGCGTGTCTGTTTTGCAGACGCTCGTTGCAAAGAGCAAGCGCCGCATAAATACATACATACATACATACATGCATACGTTGATTACAGTGGCTTACAAAACGTAGAATAAGCTCTGATTTTCCGAATGAATTCGAAGTTCCATCCACGTTCGAAATTATCGAAAGCACAAGGTGCGGCGTTGCGGCCGTTTGGACCACCACATTTAACACGCAAACGTTGTTTTGCAAGAAAAAAAAAAGAAAAAAAGTTTGTTTTTAGAGCCTAATTTAAAGCTAGAAAACAAAAAAGAAATAAAGTGGCAGTTTTGCACTTCCTATGTCCTATATCGGCCTGCTCTTCGTCTGAATACTGGTTTGCAAACCCGCTCCCAGGATGTGTGGAGTAAAGCCCATCTATCCTGGGAAAAGTGGCGCCAATCATTTTTGTGGAAATGCTCGAGACACGTGCCGCGCGCCACTTCTGGGAAGAACTAGAGCCACTAAATGAGCTGCGCTTAGAGTATCGGCACTCTGTTCCCCAACATTGTTGTGGGCGCCGACATTTTGGTGCTTGTGCAGAGTAGACGCAACTGCCGATCGTCATGATTCAAAAGTGCGACTTCCTCAGCATTAGATTCGGTGTTAGAAGCTCATATAATATTGCTTTGCTCTGTCGCGAACTGTTTAAACATTTGTGGAGGACGGAAAGCGTTTCCTGTGATTTCAGATAAATCTTCAGATAACTGGCAACCATGATTTTAAGCCACAATATGAACAAGTGTCGTTACTCTGAAGCGTAGCTTATTTAGTGGCACTATATAGAAGAACATGGCGTCTGAAATCTAGCTCAGTGCTGCGCTGTTCCGCCATGATCTTCCCTAGTGCCACTAAATAAGCTACGCTTCAGGGTAACGACACTTGTCCATATTGTGGCTTAAAATCATGGCTGCCAGTTATCTGAAAATTTATCTGAAATCACAGGAAACGCTTTTACGTCCTCCACAAATGTTTAAACGCTTCGCGACAGAGCAAAGCAATATTACATGAGCTTCCTAACACCGAATCAAATGCCGAGGAAGTCGCACTTTTGAATCATGACGATCGGCAGTTGCATCTGCTCTGTACAAGCACCAAGATGGCGGCGCCCACAGCAATATTGGGGAACAGAGTGCCGACCCTAAGCATAGCTCATTTAGTGGCGAGGTCCACACTTCTGCGCGGCGAGGTCCACACTTCTGCACGTCCAGAGGTGTGGACCTCGTCGACGAGGTCCACACTTCTGCGCGTCGAGTCAAAAGCAACAAGAAGCAACCGTTTCCCACCCGTGAACTGTACCAAGGAGTTCTCTGTCCAAGCAAGTGGCGCGGCTCTACTACTCGTCCACAATCGCGCGCCAAGTGCACAGCAGCTGACAACATTGGCAACGGGTATGGCAAGAAAGGACACTTTCCGTCTGTCTGCCTGTCAGCGAAAAAGAACCACTCAAATACACAAAGCCATGTTGCACTCGAGTTATCCTCGTAAATTCCATAAGTTGAAGGCGCTGCCGGCAAGTGCAGACTAAATTCATTTGATAAAATTCACGCTTACAAGTACCGCCAACCATTGTTGTGGAAACGCGCAAGACACGTGCGAGGAGCGGGTGCTCCGCTGCCATTCGCTTCCAAGGGCCGCTCATTTCAGTACTGCGCCGACAACTGCTTCCAAGGGCCGCTCGAGACACGGGCCTCGTGCACTGGCGCATTTGACGCCACTTGCAAGACAAACGCAATCACATCGAAGGGCTTTAGTCCAGACAGATAAAGAGGGATCGGTGGCCAAGTGCAATAAAGCAGAAAAAAAGGATCGGTGGCCGAGTGGGCTAGAGCTACGCCAGCTCAGGACACGCTGGAGCGCAAGCTCGCGTTGTATAACAGCCCAGCGACAGTGGCTCTAGCCATCTCTGTTTTTGCAGCATGGGGTGCAAACCAGACACCACACCCCCCAGGGCACGGGAGCGTGGTGCTCTGGTATCCCTATGGGCGCCGCCGGACAGTGATTTGCCCTGCCCAGTGGCATCTGTTTCAGGGGTGGGGGCAGAACACATATCTTGCCCCCCGCACCCCCACTCTGAAGAGCAGGGGGCAAGCACTCCTTGTCCCCTCGGTTAGTACGCCCATGTCCCAGGGATCCTGGGTTCAATCCCCACCCCTGCCCGTTTCGATCTGGATGAGCATCGTACCGGCGTGCGGTCGTGTATCACTACTGCGTGATGCACGTTAAAGACCCCAGGCTACCGGTTGTACTGCACTGGCTAAATTGCTCACCTACAGCTGGGAGACAAGTCGCCCGTTGAGGCAGACTATGTTCTAGGCTGTATAAACATACACACACCCCAATTTGTTTCCAGACAGGTAAGGTAGCACCGCTTCATTCCACCGTGACATAGTAAGATCACTGTTGAAAGAGGTGTTCATAACGGACAATAGCATAGTGAACTCCCGAGGTTACTTATGAAGACACTAAAGTTATTTAGAGGTTCATTTGATTTTGCCTAAAATTAGAAAGGTGAAGAGAAATAAAAAAAAAGAAACGTACGCCTCACCTTAGGTAGAAACGTATTTTCTACCTATTGATGGCCCGTTTGGTTTTCTTAGTAATCCGCAAAACGGGAAGTGTTAAATTTACAAAAAAAATTGTTTCGGGCGCCAAAACGCTAACGTCAAAATTCAATTTGCATCTCAGAGTAAGCACCTGTTTGTTGGTTAAGAAAATATATTGTAATTGTTCAAAATAATAGAAATCATGCTTCTTTTTTGTTTTTCATATCCACTAGCCACCAAACAAGGTCTACAGAGAATGAAAATATCTGAAATAATGTTTCATAAAATAAATGTTGTTCGGAATAAGTATTTTAGCCTTCTTTGCAACTCATTCAACTATTTTTTTTTATTTCCAAATACATATTAGTAGGGTGCCTTCATGTGCGCTTTGCTTAGGGTGGAGACATCTGGCCATTTTGTCCCACACTTTTTTTTTTTTTTTGTTCAGAAGCGCGTGAAAGAGCGTGTCCCGGCACGCGTTTGTGGCGCTGACTGTGCTATGGCGACATTTTGTTTTCGTCGATTTATTTGTATTTTACCCGTGAGCGCGTGCTGTCGGCATCGGGTACTACAAAGGGTGGCATCACCCTAAGCAGAAGGACATTGAGGCACCCTACATATTAGGATATCTCTGTTCAACCCTGCACGATCTTAGGGTGCTTACGAGCCACGCTTGTAGCGTATTCAAGCGTTTGAATACGCGCGCCAAGATAAGACACAGACAAAAAAAAATAGAATCAACAAAAGTATCGCCTTCAGAGCCTTATCAGGCCTTTCGCTAGGAGTCTGCTGATGACTGGTCACAGTTTTTTGCAACGTTCAAAAAGTGCCGACCAACAGAGCGACCCCCCAACAGAGAGGTCAGAGAGAGGTGTAGCCCAACAGAGAGGTTAATATTTGTTTCCTATTGACGTTGTCACTGGCCGGTCTTGTCCATTCTCGGTAGTTTGTGGGTCTGGCTTCCGCGGGCAGTTAGTGTGTGGCAGTTGTCTGTCCTTGCTGGTGGCCAGACAGTCCCATATAAGGTGCTGGCAGGTTGCAGGTACGCTGCAAGTGTTACAGAGCGGGTCTGGGCCGGGATCGTTCGGTGAAGTAGGCTTATAAAATCGAGCACGCCATACTGGTGTCAGGGCTGTGCATGTCTGGAGCCTTCGGATGCATACCCTCTCCCACCTGGTGAAGCCTGGTGGGATGGGGCAGTCGTCCATGGGAAGCAGGGATGCCAGTCGTTGTTTCCTGGCTATCCGCTCCATCTCTTTCTGTTCCTCTGGGTCCGGTGCCACGGGTTTCTCTTTGACCGAAGAGGAGGCGAGTCCTTGTGAGGGTACGTCATCTTGTAGTCTAGCCCTCGCGGCCTCGTTCGCCTCTTCGTTTCCTGGAATTTCCATGTGTCCCGGAATCCATGACAGTTCGAGCCGCCTTCCTTTAAGACGTAGTGTTTTTGCTAAATTCTTGATTTTTCGTGTAATATTGTTCTTGCTGCCTATGTGAAGGCATTCTTTAACCGCTTCCTTCGAGTCGGTGAATACGTACAAGTGTTTGTTGGTGCTGTCTACATGAGCTTCAATTGCTAACTGGATGGCGAGCAGTTCTGCTGTTTTTGTGCTGGGTGTCATTGGTGCGAGCTTACTCTCTTTCTTGGAGGAGCTCTCTGCTAACCAGGCTACGGCCGTTCTCCCGTCATTGTCTCTAGCTGCGTCCGTATATAGGATTTCGACGTCTTCCTGTTCCCTAAGTCTTCCGAGATCTTCGAGGTGTTTTTTGCTGCAGCTGCGCGACGTTTCCTGTGTCCTTCACCTTGATTCATGGGTATAGGTTTGAGGGAGACGACAGGTTCGTCCTCCCACGGAGGCTGTGATGGTTGGTTGCTTGGAATGCACCACGTCCTTCTGCCTAGTTTTTCTAGTATGATGCGTCCGTGCCATGTCTTCTCCAGCCTGTTGTACTGACTGATCTTCATTTCTTGTGCGATCTCTTCGATGGTGTTGACCTGAGCTGCTTTGTGCAGTTCCTTGATGGGTGTAATTTTTGGCAGGCCTGTGATTACCCTCATGGCGGACCTGTTGAGAACCTCGAGTTTCTCCCTTTGCGTCGCTGTGAGCCTTAGATAGTTTATTCCGTACACTGCTCTGGAGACGAGCAGCGCTCGGACTAATCTTCGGAGCAAATCCTCCTGACATCCCCATGATTTGCTGGTAATCCGTTTGAGGAGGTTGAGTCCGTCCTTCCACTGAGCCTTAATTTGCTTCTGCCAGCTTGTAGCTCTACCGTCTTCGTCGAAAGTTAGGCCTAAAACCTTGATGCTGGGTTGTGGTTGTATGGGAGCACCGTTAAGGAATAGCTTGATGTTATGCTTGCCTCGGGCTCGTTTGCTAGTTATGGTCATATAGGCAGTCTTTTCGGTAGATATCTGCAGTCCCGTTTTTTTCATGAATTTGTCGGTGACGTTTAAGGCTTCTTGAAGTATGGCCTGTTGTTTCGAGGCGGTTCCTTTAATAGTCCATAATGTGACATCATCAGCATATATAGTAAATCCTAGGTCATTGATCTCTTGGAGTTCGAAGGCCAGGTCCGTCATTGCCATGTTAAATAAAGTGGGGGATATTACCGCCCCTTGGGGGACCCCGATGTGGTTAGGTTTGGGGGTTCCTTTGGTGCGACCTATGACTACGTGAAACTGCCTGTCCTTCAGGAATGCCTTGATAAAGTTGAGTATGCGTCCATGTAGTCCTCTTCTTTCTGCTGCGCGGATTACTGTGTCGTGAGGTATTGTGTCAAAAGCCTTTTTTATGTCGATGGCGACCATCGTTCTGGGCTTTGCATTGGCAGGGTTTTCGGTCATGTCCTTGTGTATAAGCGCCAGGCTGTCTTGAGTCGAGAGGTTGGGACGAAACCCCGTCTGCATAGGGTGCAGTTTCCGGTGTGTTTCGAGTATCCATGTGATTCGAGCTAGGACCATTCTTTCCATAAGCTTGCAGAAGTTCGAAGTGAGAGAAATTGGGCGGAGATTCCGGAGGTCGGATGGAATTTTGCCTGGTTTTGTGATCGGAAGGACAGTGGATGTCTTCCATTCTGTCGGGATGATGCCCTCTTCCCAGATCCTGTTGATCCAGTCTAGAAGGTCGGCGGTGTCCTTCTCAGGCAGGTTTCGTAGTGCCGCAACCGTAACTCGGTCTGGCCCAGGTGCCGTGTTCGCCTTTGCTTTGGCAAGAGCTGCCTGCAGCTCTCCCATGGTGAATGGGAGATCCTCGTCGGTCGGTATTTTGATGTTGCTAGGCTCGTAGCAGTCCGCTGGGGGTGCCGTTGCTGGCTGCGGAAAGAATATGTCTCCTGCGAGTTCTGCTACCTCTTCTTCCGTGAGTCCTAGACTGAGGGCTAGGTTGCCGCTGGTACCTGCAGATCTAATTTTACCCGCCATGCATTTGTACGTGCGCCATACTTTCTTCAGGCCCGTTTTCTCGTTGAATGAGTTGCAGTGTGACCTCCATCTATGCCGGCTTAGCTCAAGTGTGTAGCGTCTGGCTTTGGCTGTGGCTAGGTTAAGCTTGATTCGTAGTTGTTTGGAGCACTTCTTCTTCCGGTAGCGTTGTAGGGCTTGAAGCCGACTTGCCCATAGGTTTAGAAGATGGAGGTCCGGGGTTGGCGCGTCGTCTTTTATGTTATAAGTTTCCATGGCTTGCTCGAGTGCCATCTGGATCTTTTGGGCTAAGTCTTGGCCGGTGAGGTTGCCGATGACTTTTCGAAAGTTGTCCCATTTAATGAAGTGGGTCTTCCTCCGCGGTGTTGTCTGGATGTGTAGTTCGATGTGAATCGGAACGTGGTCGCTGCCCATGGAGTCTGGCGAGGCGTGCCAGGACATTCGGAGCCCCTTGGAGGCCCATGTTAGGTCCGGCGACGTGTCGGCCTGCGAAGGGTTTTGGGATATCCTTGTCGGCGTGTCTTTGTCGTTAAGGAGTACGAGATTATGAGTCTCACACAACTTCTTGATGGACCTTCCTCTCCTGTTCGTCGTTTTGTATCCCCACATCGTGTGTCTGGCGTTAAAATCGCCACAAAGAATCGTTGGTGTTTTGTCCGTTAAAAGTTGGTCGAGCCATTTGCAGTCTTTGTCTTCCGTTATAGTTGGTCTGATATAGACATTAAAGACATTCAGGGTCTTGCTACCGATCTTGATCTTGATGCCGATCACCTCTTTATTATTATCGCTGATATTTGACGTGTCGATTTTTGCGTGGTGTACTCCTTTATGAACCAGTGTTGCAGCTATACCATAAGAACGGGGCGTGGCTCCTTTGTGCCTTGTTATGGTGGGCGTTGTGAATGTGACATAGCCCGGAAGTGTTATGTTCTCACAATCCGCCTCTTGCAAGAGAATCATTGCTGGTTTTTCCACTCCCTTGTCTTGAAATCGAAGTTTAAGTTCCGCGGCTTTGGTTTGAAATCCTCTGCAGTTCCATTGCATGATCCAAGGCATATATTTCCTTTTGTCGGTGTGATTGCGTGTCTTCTGGTGGGACTGATTATGCATTGAGCTTGCTCAATAAGGTCCCTAACATTTGCTTCATTTCTTTTATTGAAGTTTCTACGGAGGTCATTCTTGCCTCTACCTTGCTTTGCCAGAGAACGAGCTCTACGGTTGCTGAGGGTATTTCTGCCTCTTTGTTGGATGGCGTGCCAAGTACCACCGGTGTGGCAGTATCGGTGAAACATAAGGGAGTGCTCCATGCTCCCCTACTTGGTGTGGTTGGTATCACTGGGGACGGGCCCGGGGCCCCTTTTGTGGGGGCCGGTTTGTTTGTTTTGTTCTCTTGTGGAGGCGTGGCTGTGTGCGTCGTTCGCCTCTTCGGCGGAATCCTGCGTTTGGGACAATCGTTGCTGGTGGCCACATGAGAGCCTCCGCAGTTGTGGCATTTGGGTTGTAGCTCGCAGTCGCTGTCCTTGCTGTGGTCGTGTCCACACTTGTCGCAACGGCTAGTTTTATTGGGACAGACGTCTGACTTATGTCCGATTTCGTGACAGTTGAAGCAGACTACGGGTCGTGGTCTGTACGATGATACTGGGTAGGATTCGTATAAGAAACGTACGTATTTTGGAATGGACTTGCCTTCAAATGTGATAAGGATGGTCCTGCCGGATCTGCCTATCACTCTGGCCGCAACAATCTTATTTGTTCGACACGTGAGGTCTTGCATGAGAGTTTCGGGTGTTTCCTTATTGTCGGAGCCGTGCAGATAGATCACTCCCTTGACTTGATTGCTAGCCATAGCCATGTAAGGTGTGACTTCATACGTCTTGTCATCCTTTTTTATTTCTCCGATGGAGAGCAGCTTACTTGTGATGAGTGGATTCTTTGTGGTGATTGAAATCGTGTTGGATTTCTCGCTCATATGTACCGAGAAGCCATCTTTGTTGCGCACGCCGGTCTTCTCAATAGCGGCACAGATGTCTCTCCCGGTAAACCTATATACTTCGGCCTTACAAGTTGGCTTGAGCACAACTGTCTGCGTGGGTGCAGTGTGTGATGTAGTATTCTGCGCGTTGTCTGAGCTGCGGTGCTTGCGCCTACGAGAGGGCTGCCATTCACCGTCGTTGCCTTTGTCTTCATCCATTGGTGTCATATTGTTTCCAACGTCGTCGTCTTTCTCGGGAGGATTTGCCGCTGCTTCGCCTTCGGAAGACGTGCTCGATTTGCTTTGAAGAAATGTTTGAATTTCTTGCTTGTGAGCCATGTACTCTTTTAGCTCTTGCTTGAGAGACATGAATTCTGCTACCTCTTCTTGGTTCTGCAAAAACGCGTTGAAGGTTTCTCGCAATTGCTGAAATTCAAGATACATCTTCCATTCTGCTGGGTCCACGCTCAGTGGTGATTGCGCTGAGCTTTGCATCGCTGCGATGTTTTCAGTTGAGGGTGCCGGGTATGGATTCCTGGCTGCCTGGTTCATTACCTGCGTCTTTGTGATGACGCGGATCTTGCCATTGAATGCCCTTCTCGGGGTGCAGTTCGGGTTCACGGAGGCCTGGTCCTCAGCGTCCGCTGGTGAAGCGGGATACCCGTCTACGGCGTCGTCCAGGGTTGACGATGGGGTCCGGGATGGACCCCGTGGGGTTCGGATTTCAGCCGAACGAATGCTGGCTGGGGTAGGAAGTTAGGCCTAGCG
>JAZHYW010022597.1:0-150191 GCA_037355805.1 Ixodes ricinus
GTGTGCTCTGTGTGGCGTGTGATATGGGCAGTTCTAACCGTGCCATGTGGAGATCCCTGAACCTCTCCAGTTCCCGCAGTTCTGTGACCGTATGCTGTGTGCCGTATTCCTATGACGATGGTAAGCCACTATTCTTCATGCCAGACCCCGCGCATGTGTGGAAACATCTAAAAGGGCACCTCGTACGAAAAGATGTAATGCATCTAAGTGACGAGGTAGTCTCCAAGTTCAATTTACCAAGAAGTGAAGTCTCAATAGAGCATGTGGAGATGGTGCTAAAGTTGGACACTGAGCAGCTACGTGTGGCACCCAACTTAAACAGTGCTCATGTGTCAAATGGCCATTTCACGAAATGAAAGTCGGAATAGCGGTGCAGCTATTCAGGGAAACTCCTTCGGTCATTCGGTATTTCATCCAACAGAACAAACTGCCGGTTGAGGCCGAAGCAACTGCCTGGTTGTTCGAACTGGTGTTTAAATGGTATACCCTAACGACTTCTCGCCATCCTGTCGTTGCTTTCAGTTTTGCGAATGAGAGCAAGTATGAAGAGGCTCATTTCAACTCTGAAGCTCAGTATTTCAATCGTCGAGAGCTTGGTTATCGGAGTGAAGAAAGTATGGAAGCCATGCCAGGCAGGGGTACTAATGTCGACAACTGTAGTGTTGCAATTGCGCAGTGTTCTTTCAAAAGAGTGTGGCTACAATTTTGTGCTGACAGGACGGTTAGCTCAAGACTGTCTTGAGAACCTGTTTTCAGTTGTCAGGATGATTTCTTCAGTGCCAAACGCATATGACGTAAAAATGCACTTAAAATTGTAACAGTGAGCCAGTTCACCAAAGTTCCAAAAAATTCATGCTACGACATTGACGGCAGCACCTACCTGGTAGATTTCCTTTCCGCAGAAATCAAAGAAGTGCATCAGGAAGTTGAAGAGCCTCCAGCAGATGATGAGATGATGGAAATGGAACCACTTTCTACAGCCGAGTCCGACATTGTTGCTTATTTGGCAGGGATTTTGGTTAAACCTCTACTCTCCGCTGTACAGTCGTGCCGTGTCTGCACACGAATGCTTACTAGAGAAGAGGCTTCCGAGGAACATGTTCTTGTGCTTATAAAAAAAATATGTTCAAGTTGGAAAACGCCTGACTTATGTAAGCCTGGAGGTCTTCAACTTGGTTTCTTGTTGTGAGGGAGTATTTAAAACGTTCTCAGAAGGAGAGGACATTAGTCTTTTGAAGAGCCCAATGAAGACCGTGAGACGAATTATTGAGCAATCTGTTCCTGTTCCTCCTGTTGAGAGCAGCGAACACCTAGACCTAATGCGCAGGCTGTTGGAGCGTTTTGTCGTAATGCGCACGCGCATTTGCTTGCATTGGCTAAGTCAGCCGAGGGAGTCGGATGATGGTTATGGTAGCAAAACGGTTGCCGGTACTAACCTGCAGTGAGATGCAGTCTTTCGCTTTTGCAGAAATAAATCTTGTTGCATACTGTGTTGAGGTATTTGTGTCTTTTTCCTGTAACATGGCATGTGCTAGTAAACGTACTATTTAATTTAATAAATTACTGAACAGGTGCATAATATACAAACCGAGCACTGCAATAAGTGTCTCCTGATGGTAGAACAGCTGCTCCATTTAACAACCCGCTGCAAAGTCGCTAAAATGTATATTATTTCGCCACTATATGCTACTTCATACCTCGAATAGTAGGCATAGGGGTTGCCACTTTAAAATGCTGCACTCACTTTTAACAAAAAAAAAAATCTGGCAATAAAAAAAAAAAAAACGTGAGAACTTAAAGCCAGTGCGTTCGCTTGTCATAATGTTCGTGTCGCCTCGGCTAATTAATTTTTTTATTTATATGAGTAAAAGACTCTTTGAGATGCGCGTCTGAGTTGAAAAACTACAACGCGTAATGGAAGTTGCACGACGTAAGCGTACGTAAGCGCATCCTAGGCTAGAAGTAGCCCACCCGAAATAGCACATCTCCACGCGATTGAACCAATATGGCGGCGCCGACGGAGATGTCTTACCCCCTGGACGGAGGCGCGTTTATCGAGGCACCCTAGTGTGAGCGGGAAAGGAAAAAAAACACACACACACACACATCACGGGAAGAAGAGGGAGAAAAGATACCCTTTGTGGGATTTTTTAATGGCTTCGAGGGGGAGAATACAACAAACGCAACTCGTTTTTGTAGGGTTCCCAAGAAGCGACGCAGGCGCACCCCTCTCTCCCCCATCCCTCCCCGCTCAAGGTTTGCGACGAGGGCGAGGAGGGTGGACCGCCTTCCCCTGATTGGCCGAGGGGCTCTCCGGGGCTCTCCGGGCCGGAAAAAGTTCAAGGTTTTCAACCTTGGATCCGCAAAGCGCGAGCTGCAAAACATCACGCTCACGTTCCCGTTGACGTCACTCATCTCTCCCGGATTTCTCCGGGCCCGTTTTCGCCAGTTTTGCGGCTTGGTAACTTGGTTTGGACCGCCCTTTACGCATCGGCTAAGCAAATCTGTGGCCCAGACTAAAGGCTAGCGCGGAAATTACTGAGTTGCGTTTACCTCCGCGCCCGTCCACCCCTCCCTCCTATCTTTCTCTCCGTAAACCAGGCTATGTGACGTCTATGAAAAGGCGCCATCCAGAGCGCCTTACTCCGCAAGCTTTTCCAAAAAAAGGCGTCTCGGTTCGAAACCGCGGGATTCCGCCGCTGAACCAACTGCGCTAAAAGCGCTCGCAGCCGGGATCACAGCGAGCTTGAAATGTCACAAGCCAGCGGCGCTCGCACATAAAAGGTGAGATAGTGTGCAGGAGGCTAGAAAAAAGGGTGGAAGCACGCGTACTTCGGAGGAAACGAAGAGTCGAGAAATACCAAGATCAAACCTGGGGCTTATGTCACACCGCCATTACGTTGTTCGATGTCAGCATGATGACGTTTAAATATCAGGGTGCCATGTAAATATGACGCTCTGATATTTAAATGTGTAGTGTCACATGTAAATATCAGGGTCAGCGTGATGACATTTAAATATGTTACGGTGCCATGCAAATATTTCGAATGATCGGCATCGGCAGTGCCAGGCAGCTTTTCTTTAAACTGGGAATGTACTAGAAGGATTGTATTGATGTCTGCATTTCGTGCGTGTTCGCTTTTGTTGTGCAACTTCCGCTCCTTGGTACCGTGCAGGACCAATAGCATTTCAAATAAATTAATATATGCGCAACAACATGGTGGGCACGATTGCTGGCTGCTTGCAAACGTCTATTATAAAGCCTAGTACGCTGTTAAAAAAATGAAACACGTTAACAAATCTGTGTAATGCGAAACTATAGTCCATTGCAACTCAAAAAGGAAGGGCGAGCGAAAGGAACGCCAGGGAGGAGGAAGCACACGGAACACTGAAGAAAAGAGGGGAAACCTCCTCCTCTCCCCAGCGTTCCGTATGCTTCCTCCTCCCAGTCCTTCCTTTCCCTCGCCCTACCTTCTTGAGTAGCAACAGATTATAGAGCGCAGCTCTTGAGGAGGAGGAGGGAGGGTATGGAGGGGGTATGCCCTCCTCTCCTACTCTCCTCTCCTCGTCTCTTCCTCCTATCCTCTTGCCACTGAATTTGTTCAGGGTGACGTGACACGAAGTCGTGACGTCATTTTCCCTGCTAAATTTAGCGGGGAAACTGAATTGGTGCTGAGGTCACATGACATCAATTTTCCCGCTAAATATAGGGGGTAAAGTTTTCCGCTAAATTTAGCGGGGAAAGCTTTCCGCGAAACTTAGCGGGAAACTTTCCCCTAAACTTAGCGGGAAACTTTCCCGCTAAATTTAGCTGGAAAGTTTCTCCGCTGAATTTAGCGGGAACATTTCCCCGCTAACTTTAGCGGGTAGATTTCCCGCTAAATTTAGTGGAAACATTTCCACGCTAAATTTAGCGGGAAAATTTCCCCTCTAGCTTTAGTGGGTGAAAAGTCACATAATGCAATGCGCGCGGTAACGCCGACGCCGCTCACCACAGAAACAAGCGCCTAAGAGCTGTGCTTTAAAACAAGCTCGCGTTTGTCAACACCAGGTATGGGCGCGGTGCCTGCGTTGAAACCAGACTTGCACCGTGCCGACAACAGAGCCACCTCAGTCGCATGATGTCAGGGAACTGAGTTGGTGTATAAAGACGTTTGCAAGCAGCCACGCTTCAATATGTGGTGTGGGCGCGCCATGGATACAGAAAATGCTCTGCTGGCGCTCCAGTCTGGCAACCTTGGGCACGCCTTAGCAAGGCTTGATTATCGGAAGGTCTATCCACACCGGATGCAAGATGGCGGCGCCCAGGGGCCTCGCAAAATACACGCATATGCTCCGGCAGACTTGTGTAAAGTAAAAGGCGTGTGCGCATGCGTCGTGCCGACAGCGGTGCCACCGGGGCCATCGCGGCAGCGCGACGCCAGAGTCGTGCGTGGCCGCAGCTGTTTAAACCGCAAGCAAACAGGGTTTTGATTTTTGTTTTTCCACTGTCGCATCCGCGGTTTCGGTGACAAAAATCGCGCGGCTACCTCTCCCAAGCCGGCGAACGCTGGAGGCAGATAATGTCACAGCCCAGAGATGATAACTCGCGATGCTTCGTTTCGAAAAAATAAAAGAGCAACGGTCGAAAGAGTCGTCAGGAGGCGCGTGCAGCGAGATAATCGCAGCTGCAGGCTCGCCTCGGATTCCGTTTACAGCCCTATTGTGAGGGGATGCATGACAGCTGGGTAGCTGAGACGACGACGGACACACCGGCAGACCCGGGTCCCACCGGCGCAGGCTGAGCGGGTGGAGCCAGTTGAACCACTCCGAACGGTAGGCACTTTTATTATTTTTGTTTCGTTCCTTGTTTTTCTTACAGTCTTCCCCATACATCATACAAAAAAGACAGTCTGCAGGCACCATTTGAGGAACAAAAAGTTTGGGGCGCAAACTAGCTTGTGATGACCCCATAAGTGGGACGACACCGATCCAAACAAAACCGTTGCTTGGGGTGTTGTTATGAACATGGGACTAAACTCCGCTCAAAAAAAAAAAAAAAAAAAACGATCGGTCAAAAATTGGATGTGGAACTTCAAACCTAAAATAGTAGATAAAGGAAAGCCTAGATTTCACACTTACCACGACAGAAGTTTGCAGAGAATCGACTGTTTTTGAGATATTTGCGACGGCAACTTCCGGTCCTGGAGACGGCTCAAGATGCATTTTGCAGACGACGAACGCATGACGAACGAACGCATACGGAATGGCCGTCTGCAAGAGTTTGAATCGCTTTGCACAATGATACGATTTATTTTTTGTATTTATTTGGAAATGGCGGGCCTAAGAAAACTATTCAGGTTTATAAAAACAAATTGCATTTGCGCGCGATACGGGATACTGTCTGACGAAAATCATCACGCGCAGGGACATCCGATAAAAATACAGCGAGAAAGGCATCTGTTTAGAACATGGTATCGAAGCATTGTCCGGCCATCTTTCTGATTTTGTTGTTAACGTGTATTGTAATCAAAGAGAAATTATTTTGACGAACATGAGTGGTTCGAGGCCTTAAACTTTGTGTTTCAGACTCGCAACCTGGGTGTGTGTTTCGGTACGAAACACAGACACAGGTTGCGAGCCTGAAAAAAAAAACACATTGCGAGCCTGAAAAACAACAGACAACAAACAACAAAATTAAACAGGCGCTGTTTTCTCAGTTTGATGATTTCAAGACAGGGACTGTCTTGAAATTATTAAACTGAGAAAACAGCGCCTGTTTAATCACTGCCTAGCGACGTCATCGACTAAACTGATCACGTAGCGAGCGATAGTCGCCCTAAGTGAACG
This sequence comes from Ixodes ricinus, assembly GCA_037355805.1. NCBI lineage: Eukaryota > Metazoa > Arthropoda > Arachnida > Ixodida > Ixodidae > Ixodes > Ixodes ricinus. The sequence goes on from JAZHYW010022597.1 coordinate 5,830, forward strand.
CTTGATATTCACCGGTCGTGTTTCGGGCCTAGTCGCCCCACGCGACTAAGAAGTCGACTAACAAATCTTCGTCATGGGGTATGGCTAGTTTAGCCGGCGTTTAGTGGGTGACTAGTGGCTCAGCGCCATGGCCAACTCGTATCACCGCTGACCGCCAGCGCTAACGAAGCACTTACTGTCTCGGAACCTCGGAACACTGGGAGACACATCTAGAAAGAAATGGAGGAGCAATATATTGTGTAAATAGCCATGTTCAACGGTCAGCGATACCGCTAAGGAGATCTCAGCATGTCCCTGGACGACGAGAAAAAAACGTATTTACGGGCGCTTCCATATTTGTTTATGTCGCTGGCAATGCGGCTTCCGTGTTTCTCCCTTGCGTTTTTTTTTTGAAATTTTTTCTCTTTAAAACTCGGTCTCGGACAATTAGTCTCTTATTGTAACTTTTCTTTCCTGATAAACATTTAAATATTAGTTTTTATACGATAAAATACCCATTTACACTGCGACGTTTAAGTATGTCACTAGGGCAAGCATCAGGAGGGCTGAAGAGGAAGAGAGAAACCTCCTTCCACTCTAACGTCCCTGGTGCTCTTCCTTTCTCTCCTCGCCCTCCGTTGCCCTCCTCTCCCGTCCCGCCTCCTAGTGTTCGCCATTTCTCTCTTCGCCTGGCGTTGCCTTTGCTTGCACTGCACACAACTGGTGACACGGCGTATATAGGTCGAATCCTCGAGATGACGAGTGTAGTAGGTACGGAGCCGATCGCAACCTTGTCGACTCCCAGCCAGCTGTCGTGCCGACGCATCGTCGCTTGCTGCTGCCGCCGTCGACGATAACCCTTTCTCTTGTTTCTAGGCACAAATGGGCGGATTTAATCTTTATTTTCTGCTTTACGCTTGCCGATCAGTATCCATCTGCGAGAAGATATACCTGTTACGGACAGTTCGTTTGATCACACAGATGCACACTGAAGCAACTGTGATGTCAGAAATCCATAAATCAAGTGCTGGCCTGCACTTCGACCTTGAGACACCTCACGTCGTCGTCGTCGTCGTGCATGATTCAGCTGCACAGTGTTTTCACCTTCTGAAATATTGCGGAAGTGGGCTCTACGGGAAGGCGCTCGCGCACCCCGAGCGTCGATCAAAGCTTGTGTACGGGCACTCTTCGCTTCCGAAATCCCACAGAAAGATGACCCCGAGAACAAAGTTTTGTCGATCGCCACCAACCTTAATTATTCAACGCGGTCGTGTATCCCCCCCCCCCCAAAAAAAAAAAAGAACCACTGAACCCTCGAAGCCATTGTGACGTCTGCTAGCAATGCAAAACCGGTTGCGAGACTTAATTACCGGCTTTTGTCATCGCTTTATGGTACTGAGACGGTTGAAAAGGTCTTCATGATTAGATATTGAGAAAACACAATGCTTACAAAAATTATTCACTTTTTTGTCGGACTATTTCTAACGTCACGTCGAGGCCCTGTGCATTTGCCCATAACACCGGCCCTAGCAACGGTTCGATTGGAGAGGAGCGCCATGTTATGACGTCCTCATTACGGGGTCAATTCAAGACAACACCCCAAGACTGGGGAAAAATCGAAGGACCAAAATAACAAGCCTAAGAGCAATCGGGGTCAAGCGACACTGTTTAATATAGGGAGTTTTAGCAAACCGTTGCCGTGTACTGCGTACCGCGCTACGGAGCCTTTGAAGCATGCTTCTAAGCGCATGCCCGAGTGATTCCGTGACCGCGGGGCGCGCGTTTTAAAAGCATGCTTCAAAGGCTCCATGGGGCGGTACGCGGAACACGGCAACGGTTTGCTAAAAGTTCCTAATTCATAAACACTGTACAAATACCGTGACGGTCGTTAATTGTTTTGAGGTTAAGAGGAGATCCGATGGAAAAATGGGAGAGCTACCTGCTTGGTTGGCTTGGGTATAATCTTTCTGGCACTGCTTTATTGAAGGAAGCAAGATACAATGACTGCTTGAAAATATAATCCTCCAGATAGCCAGCTGCACCTAAGCGGTCAAAAAGGCGTTGAAGCGATACCAGCATAGAGTGCGAGCTTGTGACTTTTGAGAACACTGCTTATGGGATTCCGGACAATGCCGGCCTTTACACTTTTTGAGTGACAGCTATTAAAGGGCTTGAGAGGTTTTGATGTTGTTTTGCCGTACTGCCAACACAAACGAGATGGAGTTTTAAAATTGAATATCCAAAAGCTGTAGGTGATCGTTTTCCGGTCTTTCCACTGAAATTGTTTTTTAAAACTCTGTCGCACTTCATAGACTGGGTTTTCTATGGATGTTGCCGGAAGTTCCGTGCCTTTAAGGCGCGGCTCCCTGCGGCAAATCCTCTCGTGCCAATGGTTTTAGGCGAGGTGGAGGCAAGAGGGATCGTCGGCAGGGTTGAGGGCAGTTGGGAGCCAGGCAACTCAGCTTTTCTAATCATAACAACTTACTTTACAACGGTCGATCAATTGTACAAACCAGGATATCGTCCACATAACGCCTTATAATGACAACACCTGGAGGCAAGTTCTGTATAAAAACATGCAGTTGAAAAATAAATAAAAATCAAGGTAAATGTTTTAAAGAACTGCTACGCCCGAACCAGTACATACTCTTGTTTCCAAATCCAATTTCGATCACCGTACCTGAAGGTATAATCATAAATTGCGAAGGAAATTCGACACTGTGCGATTCCCAACAGTGACTGAAATCTGACCAGATTGTTTTTTAAAAATTGATTAACGAGATCGAGTAAAATTTTAGGCTCAAGACAATGATACAGTTTAAGATCTCCCATGAAAAAGTGTTAACTCTGCAATCACATCGTCTTAGCAGCGTAGAGATAACGGACTTTTGACTTCCAAAACTGAAAATGCACAATGAAGGAAGGAAGATACCACTTTTTGTTAGGTACCAATTTCATTGACCACTACTCGAAGAGGAAGGTCAACCTTGTGGTCTTTCAAGAAAACTCAATTCCAAGCGTATCACCAGAGATACCATTTAGCTTGGAGACCAGTGATGCAAATTCACATTTCTTAGGCACGCCGTCAACTTTATTCTTGAATTGTTTCAAGTTTCCGTGGAACTGCTTGAACACTCCCATAACGGCCAAGTCAGACGTCCGAAACTCATTCATCGGCAACACAGCAAATATCCCGGATTTGTCAGTTTCATGGCGCATATCTTTCTTTTTTTTACTCTTTCTTCACAGAAGTGATCTTCCGGAAATCTCTCTCGTCAATCCTAAACGATAATAATAATGTTGTGTGTATGTTTATACAGCCGGAAGTTAGGCAGCCTCAATGGACGTCTGGTGTCTCAGCTGTCGATGAGAAACTAGCCAGTGCAGTACAACTGCTAGCTCAGTCCTTTAACGTGCATCACGCAGTAGTGATACACGACCGCACGCCGGTACGATGCTCATCCAGATCGCAACGGGCAGAGGTGGGATTAAACCCTGTACCGCTGGGTTCTGCAGCGCGAGCTTATCGCTCCATGTGCTCCGAGCTGGTGCGCGCTAAGCCCACTCGGCCACCGGTCCCCACCCTAAAATGATGAATGCACCATGGATAACATCCTTTCCAACGGCGATGAAAAAGAGCAGTTTTTCTACGGGATCTGGTACTGAATTGGATAAACTGTGGTTAGCCGAAACTATATAACCCTACAAAGTTTTCGCTATAAAAAAAGTAGGACCATTAGCTAAGCGCGTTTTAGTACGCTTTGTCAATTCATTACCGAACGATGTGACTACTAGACTGGCCCCTTGCGACATGGTCCCAGTGTCGGGGTTTCGTCAAACTATTGGAGACGTGCTTCTTCTTGTATGACGGTCCTCTCGCATTGGTCATACAAAAACTATCTGCAGACGTGTTCGAAGCATACATGCACATAAATCAAACATGCTGCCAACATTCCAGATAGCACATGAAGGGGGAAAGTGGGCTGGGGCAGCCCTGCACGTCGTTGTGGCTTGGGCATGCCTTCACCGGGCTGCCCGTGCGATGATATCCCTGTGTGTCCCACCTGGGTTGTGCGAGGGCAAAGTTAGCGTAGCTGTGGGCAAAGTGAGGGAACACCCACTAGGGCTGCCTACACAGCATACCACCGTGGATCCCACTTCGGCTGCGCGTGGGCATGTCCAACTTGGGCTGCCCCTACAATGCCTACGTGGACCCCACCACGGCTATGCGGGTTCAGAGCTAGCACAGAGGTGGGCTCTACGGGGACAACGCGTGGGTATGCCCAACTTAGGCTTTCCATGCAATCCCCCTGGGTCTCACCTCGGCTTTTACGTGGGCAGAGGTAGCACAGAGGTGGAGCTCCGCGGGTCCATGTGAGCTGCCCACTTGGCTCCCGAGGCCGATAACTAAAAACGCCGTGCGGCGAGTCCTGAGGATCTATACTATCGCTCTACAGCCGATGAGATTGCGGCGTTAGCCGATAAGAAAGCCGAAGAACCAATCACAAACCTGGACGCGTGAGCATACTCAAAGCCACGTCCAGCGTTTCTTAAACTGTCCGGAGACTATACGGCGTGCATGTCTTTTAATATACCTCTTCGGCGCATCGGAACGAACGGAGGAGTATGCCGATCAAGGGGCAACACAGAGAACGCCCACGGGAACGCGCGATGAGGAGGCAGCCAGAGCCGTATAAGGAGGTGTTTAGTCAATGGGAGGAGCGGCAGAGCTGGGGCGAGCACCAGACGCAGAAGAGGACTTGACATGCTCTCTTGGCCAACCGGAAACCGACAAAGAATCTCCTAGCGATGGTGGCGAGAAACAGTTTTAATAATATCGTGATGGTGAAATGTACTAACTCCTGCAGGGTTGAAAATATGGTGCACGTGATGTTTCGATTATGATCGTGCAAAACGATATAAGAATCGAATGTACCGCTCGAACTCTATTTTGCTTGGACGGAGTCTGACCGCTCGGACGGCAGATTCCCGGCCCTCGGCGCCTGGCGGATTGTGTCGATGGTTCTGCGGTATTTTTATTTTGCTTGACCGTGATCGAAAATCACGTGCACCATATTTTCAGTCACCGAGAGTTACTCCGACGCACTCATTAATTTTGTTTCTCGCGACCACCGCCAGGATATTTATTATTCGCGGCTTCTGGTTGGCCACATTCGAATTTGTGAAGATGCCCTGGAACACGCCCAGCTCGCTTTCGACCAATGGCGCCTTCTCACTTGCCTCCTATACTTCCCAATGTATGGCGAGATTCTCTCTATATACAACTCTGGAGGCAGCCACGCGCACGCGCCATCGTTGCTCGAGTTTGGAAGGAAACAAAAAGCACTTGGGCGCGTTTAGGCAATGCCACGCTTGCGCATGACGTCATCTTTAGTGGATCCCCGACCTGCCCCAGGCGGAAAATAGACTTAAAGAACCCCTGAAAATAAAAAAAAAAGATTTTATTTTTTAAAATCAGTTTGGTTGGGACGCGCGTGTCAAAAAATAAATTTTACGCGAAATTTTTTTTAGATTAGTATTGACGGCGAGAGATTTATTTGAAATTCTGCGCGCAAAGTCCATGACGTCACGGAATGGTCATTCGCTCAACGAGATGGTCATTCGGTCTTTCCACCTCAAGAAGGCGAAACCGATCCACCTCTCCTCCACGCGCCCGAAATGCCGAGAGAGAAAAGTGCAAGGAGGTAACTACATACAAAATGGCGTCTCGCGCCGTCAATATTGCTCTAAAATGTTTTTTTTCCTTGAAGTTAATTTTTGATACGCATGTTCCAACCAGACTGTAAAAAATAAAAAAAACATTCTTCTTTTCTTTTCAGTCTGCAAAACGGCAGACGCGTTCGTCGTATCGTCGCGCTCGTTGAGACGCTACATATGCACGCGCAGCGACGCCACGGTGCACGCGTACCTGACGCTTTGGCGGCAACTCTCGTCAAGCTTGAGACTGTTTGCCGCTTAGGGCGGGTGGGAGATCGACCAACAATGACGTTTTGGGGAAGGAGGGCTCAGGGCTTGTTGGTGATTGGTCTAGGGTGTAAACTAACGCACGAGGTGCTCAAAGTGCAGACGATCTTGCACGCTGTATGTGCGAAGCGCAAGTTCGTCTGCTTCTTTTGCAGGGGTGTGATGACGTCTGAACGCCGGGTTCTGATTGGCTCTGAAAGAAGGAGAGGGGATAGACCTCAGGGCAGCATGCATGAGGTCTACCGCACTATCACTCTAACCAGAACCAATCAGAGGTCGGCGTTCTGACGTCAACACAACCCTCGCAAAAGCAGAACGAACTTGCTCTCCGCATACACCCCGAACAACTGAGATGACGGTATAGCTGACGTTTTCTCAGCAGAAGGTCGACACGCAAATCCCATTGGAGCCACTAAATAATAAACGACGCCTAGAATATCGATCGGCCTCTCCCTTCCGCGATTATCGTGTGGGCGCCGCCATCTTGGTGCTCGGTGCACAGAGGGCGTAAGAGACCATTTGCGAAACCCCACAAGCGCCCCGGGGCTGCACTCGAGAAATCGTGGGAACGGTGTGTTCTTCCAGTTCCCTAGTGATCGGGTAATTTCGGCCAATTCGATGCTTACACACTTTGAGTGTAATCCGGAGGCATCCTGAATAAGCGTCGTTGTACATTGCAAGGACCCGTCATATCACTTTTAACGTTTCTCGTCAATGTCAGCGCTTTGCACACCGTGCATGCAGTCCTCCCTTCAACATGGCTCGAGCTGCAAAAATATCTTATAATAATATCACTCTCGTACAGCTTTAAAGTCTTTGATATTAAGTTTAGAAACACTAAAAACTGCTATAAACAGCTCCGCTGACTCTCGAGCTAAATCCTGGCTTTGGTTGTTGTGAATTCTCGGCTTTTTAAGGAATTCCCGCTAAAATAACAATAACGAGAATGATAATATTGCGAGAGATTTCTGCAGCTCAGCCAGGTTGGAAACTGGATTGCACGCGCAGTGTGAAAAAGCCGACATTGACGATAAACTTTAAAGTTATAATGACGACTGTCTCTGCAATTCACACCAGGCTTATTCCGGATGACTCCGGATTACACTGAAAAGTGTGTAAGCCTTCGAATTGGTCGAAATCACCGATGATTAGGAAACTGAAGGAGCGCAGTTCCCATGATTCCTGGAGTGCGGGATTCAGCGAATGGTCTTTTGGCAACGGCCATACGATCCGAAAAATGCGACCTCCTGAGATTCAGATGAAGCATGAGGAAGCTGCAGGTGATATTGTCTTTCCTCTTCCGCCGATTGTTTTAAAGGTCCCATGAAGCGAATTTTGGGCTGGGATAAATGGAATTTAAATTGGGATTTTACTAATAGCATATCGTTCGGTGGGCTAACAGAAGAAGGGTAGAAAGTCAAAAGCCTTTGTTTTCGCTACGAAAATTTGCATCACGGAGGACTATTTCGTACCTCCTTCCCTTCGAAAGCTCTCTGCCTTTTCACTGCGATACATCCGCGGTACCCAAAGCCGTCACCTAGCCCAAACGCACGTCACACGACACCGGACCTCACTTATACCCTTCACCCTTAAGCTGACAGTACGGTGGAAGCTATGCGCTTGCCGGAACAATCACCCGTTTCCCTTCCATCCCTTGACCTCATTCTCTATGCTCGAGGGAGCGTGATCACGTGACAAAAGTGTGGCTGGCCCAAGGAGCACATAGCTTGACAGCACTGTCAGCTTACGGGTGAACGGGGTGGGGAAAGCAACTTTTGTCCGAGTTTGAAGCGACAGGCTGATCTTTTAGTGGGAGAATGGCAGTGTCCGGGTACACAAATGAGGGTCCGAGCAAGAGAGGAGTCCCTCTTTTCCGTCTTCTTGAACTAATTGGTACAATGCGCGATTTGTGAGTTGAGGAGGCAAGCTAAGAAGGAAAAAGTTGCAAAATCGTTTCACTGACCCCTTTAACATTTAGAAGACGGAAAACCGTTTTCTGGGATTTCAGTTCAAGCTTCAGATAACCGGCAACGATGGTTTCGAGCACCAAGATGGCGGACGTGTCGCAGCTGTAGAGCGTATTTTTTATTTTTTATAGTGACTTAAGATTTTCGTGACCAGTTCAATATCCGCCTCTCTTTCTCTTTTTCTCTGTTAATCTCTTTCTTTATGCATATGCGTCGATTTCACGTTCGTTTGGAGAAACTTGGAGAAACGACTCATGTGTGTCAACCGGTTGCCCTCATAAACACACGTTTCTGTGTTGCTTAACGCCAAATCAAGTTCCCCCTTAAAAAAGAAAAAAAGAAAAGAAAAAGAAAAAAAAGTTGGGCAAGTAGCGAGAATGGAGCTTAATAATTTTCATACTACAGTTATGTCTCGTTAATATGGACCCTTTTAATATGAATACCCCACTACATGTACACCATTTTCGGGGACAAACTGTGAAAATACATGCACTTTTGTCTCGTTCATATGAACAACTCACATTATGGACGATTTTTTTGGGAAACGGAGATGTCCATACTAACGAGACATCACTGTAGTCACCGATAAGGTGATAACAACAAGGTGGATCTTCAGCTGTCCGACCTTCAGCAGAGACCTTCTTACCTTCGACGACGCTTGAGCGACTGGCGCTCGGCAAGCACGGCCATAGCCTCCTCTGTATTCACAAAGCCTGGCAGTTCGAGGACGGAGGCAGAGGTGGCAGTAATGAAATTACTGTAGTTGAATTACAGTAATTAAACTACTTTTGAGAGTAATTTGTAATGTATACTCATTACTTTTTGATGCAGGTAATTTAATAATGTAATGAATTAACCTAGTGGCGGTAATTGTAATTAAAATCGTAATTACTTTTTGGATATTTCAGGGATGTTTTGTTTTTATTTGCCTGGAACTAAACCAAAAAGAAACAGTTCCTGAATTTAAAAAAAAAGTCTAATTTAAAAAATAACGAAAAAGAAACGACAAATGCGGTTTTCGTTTGTTGCAGCTGGCTCGTGTGACGGTCGGACTGGGTGCCTTTATGTGCGCGTTGCTTGAAAGCACTCTTGGTCTGACTAGAGGGTTGATCCACCTAGATCCTGCTGGGTTTGTGGTGCTGTGAGCAACCTTTTGTCCCCTTTGAAGATTATCTTGCCCCGAAGTTCACACAAGGAAGACACAGCCCACACGAATAATCAATAGCAAGGTAATCCGAACCGAGACGCACCCGGGGATCGACAGCGTTCGCAGTAGGTATTTGGGAAAAAACGTGAACTCACAACACAGACAGACCTAAAGTCAGTCGGTTCGGTTTGGGAGGGCATGTTGGTTCGCCTTATCTGTCTCTGGTTTTGCCCACTGGCTTGGTGTGGGGTTGACGGTTGTTACTTTGCAATTGCAGGGCAGAGGGCGTTCTTTCTTTTTGTTTAGGTCCTCCTCTAAAATATATGAAACAGTAATTTGAAAGTAATTTCATTACTTTCATGCGGCAATTTGTAATTGTAATTCATTACTTTTGTGTTGTAGTAGGAATTCGTAATGTAATTTAATTACATTTCATTCGTATTTATAAAAGTAAATATGAATGTAATTTAATTACAAAATGATTAATTTGGCCGCCTCTGCGATGGAGCCATAGAGTGCCCGGTCGCAGATTTGGGGCGCGAGGATCTGATAGTTCAGAGCATCGAAGAGCCATTTCTCGGGGAACCTGGACGTCAGCGTACAGCTTTTGCAGCGGCGAGGACCCCAAACGCACCTCTCATCCGTAGTCTGTCGCTCCACCTTTTCCATTTCGGCGGCCGCTTCTCGTGGCGATCTGCCAGGTTTTGTCGATATGGCTATGGCACGGCAAAGGACACGGAAGGCGTGCTTAAGGTAGGATGTTCGACAATAACGTCCTGCCGTCCTCCCTCTGTAAATGACTATAGTTGGCGAATGCTAAGAATGGAGTGGAAGCCCTATCTCCAGCATGAACTCGCCGACTTTCGCAGGGCTTTAGCGACGCGTGTACGCCGAAGCGATATAGCAGGCAGCAAGCTCGCGCTTAATCTCTTACTGATTATGGACAATTCCGAGCATCGGTCCCGACTGGTGCCCCATGCGTGCAAGCGCCTGCAACGTGCGCGTGACCCTACAGCTTTGGTAAGCCTGAAATTGTACGGGCTTTTCCACACGAGCAGAGACAGGGCGGCGGCCGGTTGCCTTGCTTGCAATCGTCTATTGGCAGACAAAGTTTGCCTCGCGAAAACATCGGCACGGTGGCAATGCAACCGATTCATCGAGCAGCTGCGATTGTCCGATACCTATATAGTCCTCGGACGGTTACAACTACTCGGCAAGCTGCCAGAATTGTGGAAACATTTTGCTATGGAAACATTTAATTGTTTTATTATTACAAAAAAATTTGTATTTTAGTTGTTTTTAAAAAAAATGGCTCTTCGCATTAGTGTTTCGGCACGTAAGATATTTCTGAAAAAACACGTCCTTTGGGGAGAGGATGGGCGTCATGTCATTATAACCGCCTTAAAGCGTGCGATGGTTATGTGGAGAAGTAGCTATAGCACCACCCTGAGTGTCATGGCGGCAATTTTTGTCGCCGTAGGTGCAGCCATATGCTTTCTCTTTCAAGCACGAACGCGTATCCGGCCGCACGCAGGCACCCCTTCAATGTGTACAAACCATCTGTGCACACGAGGACGAGCGCATCCTTAATATTGGAACAGAGATACCGCTTTCGCGTCGTCAAAAAGTTTTGGCGTCGGAGTCGTGTTGCAGCGTGGTGCGGTTCTGTCCGCGGAAGTACTCCTCCTTTTTTATTTTTGTGCAACATGCCCTGCTGAGACTTAGGGCAGATATTTGTCTTGCTTCGTTCCCCTCTGCCCTACAACGGGGCGTGATAATGCAGCTGTTTGATTTCACGAGATCCCTTCCAAGCCTGAACTACAGACGGCCTGGTTGAGGAAAATTTCGAGACAAGGCATTGTAAAAGGTGGAATGGGTGCCTTCTTCTCGGTCGGTCATTTGTTCACTTCGTTTTACTAAAGAAGATTTTAAGCGCAGAACGAAAAGGAGGATGCTTGTGCCAGCAGCTGTGCCGTCAGTGTTTTTGGAGTATTTATCTTACACCCAACCAGCTCCCGCCTCAAACCGAAGCCGACTTGATTGCGATTCGCATGTAGTACCAAGCAGTTCCGCTGCAATGCAACCAGAGTTGCCAAGTGAGACTGGAGTTTTTTCTCAGAGCACCTTTATACATGGCAGCACCGCTCAAACTTCGCAGCGAGTCACCGACGGTGCGGAGAGGGATCAAACAGATGTCAGCAAGCCAAGTATCGAGGCAAGGGATTGTCAGACCGAGTTCGACTTAAATGCCATCGAGGCTCACGTCAACAAGTTGGAGAAGCTTCTCCAAATGCAAGCAAAGCGTCTCAAAACTTGCTTAGCTCCGAACATCCGCCAACAATATTCGAACACAGCTAAACAACTACGAAGGCAACATTCTGGTTCAGTGTGCCATCAAGGTTGAACCAGAAGCAGCAGGATGACAGGGGCGCGATGTTTTTGAAGCAGCAACTCTTGAATTTTGAGAAGAAGCGTTCCATTCTTGGCTGAGTCGACCCATACTGAGAGATTCGTGTCTCACGAAAAGCTTGCTCGAGCAAAGGATGCAATCACGCAAGGAAAATAAACTTGTTCAAGCTGCCCTGCCGTACTACACTCCAAAAGTATGTTGGATCATCTGACGGCGAGACTGGTATATCACAAGCCTTATTTTGGAGCGCTTGAAAATAGAGCGAGCTGGTCTACAATATCAAAAGGAAATGTATTACTTTCTCATCATTGACGAATTGTCAATTCAAGAACAGGCCCTTCGATTGTCTCGTAAATGGGGCACGTAATTGCACGACAATGTCTACTACAGCTAAAGCAGCTCTGCTTATGGTTAATTAAGACGAGTGAAAAACATGAACAACAGGGTATTCTGGAAGCGCAAAGAAGAACTAAATTAGTTACGCTTTAATTTCTCTTTTTGAACCCCTCGAACACCAACTTGAGTCTGGGTGACGGTTGCAACCCTACCATCTATACGTATATGCTCAGCTCAAGGGTGGTTGTATTATTTTGTATGCAGCGCAAAGTCTGACTGCGTTCGAATGTATGCTCCGTTGCACTTGGAGTCTTATAAAAACACACAATGAAGCGAGCACCCAAGCGGCAAAGCCGACACCCGCCGCGGCTATCTTTTACAACTTTCGTCCAGACCGGGAGGGAGAGCGATGCGACAGGCCGGAAGAGCGGAGAGCGACGGAGCGAATCGGTTCGACAGTCTGGAAATCACAATGGGATGACATTCGCAAGTATTTTTCGTTCTTCTTATTTTCAGATTGCTTTTCGCTCGCTGGCATATCAAGTAGACCCACTGGGACTGAAGTGATCGCAACTGTGTTTTGCCAGCAGATGGAGGGGATCTGCGTTGTCAATTCCAATGGGTTTCGTGCACCTACACCGCGTGGTCTCGTGTAAACGACGTTAACGCCAACCGAACGTTTTGCATTCGCAACTGAATTTCCACGGCTCGCCCTCTCGCGGATGAACTGAGAACCAGAGGAGTGGGGACGGCGGCGGAGAGGGTGGCAGGGACTGTCGGCCTTGGTGCCTGTTGTTACCGCATGGTTCTGATCGGCGTGTTCGTGCATTATGCCGTTTAAACGAGAAAAAAAAAAAGCGAATGGGTTAAAATAGGAATCGTTGTGTTTCACTTCGCAACTTTTAACACGATAGCGTTTCGGAGCTGGTGTCGCAGAACATCCGGCGTCGGTGGGACCGAAAAATCCCATAATGCAACGCGCGCAGCCACGTGTGACGTCATACGTTGCTGTGACGTCATGACCCTATCGACCCGCTAAATTCGGCGGGAAAATTTTCCGTTAAATTTAGGGAAAGTTTTGCCGCTTAATTAAAAGGCAAATTTTCCCGCCATATTTAACGAAAATTTTCTGCTAAATTTTGCAGTTCGATAGGGTCATGACGTCACAGCCACGTACGACGTCTCGTGTCAAGTAACATGACGTCACGCGTGACGTCATGTGACCATACGTGACGCTACCTACTAGATCACGCACACACGCTTGCACGGCTCGGGACCGAACGTGGGTTTACATGAGAAGGCCTTGCGAACGGGGCCTAATAACGCTATCGCGTTCCACTCTTAAAGGCGAAGCTAGAGTGTCCCCTAAAGTTTTATAAATCAACATGACGGTTTTCTTAACATTTGTCAACATCTCCGTCACTTGTGATATGCTCATGGCCGGACCACGTTGTATATATGTAGAGCCAAACAAGTTAATTTTAGCACACTGACCAGCGTCAGCGAGCAGGAGCATGAGAAATCTTGGAAAATCTATCACCGTCTCTTCCACCATCTCAGAGTTACCGCCCCGCCATCTATTGGCGATGAGATGTTTTGGTGGTGCCACCTCGCGGACGCTCTCCTGTGATGGAGCATGTAGGATGCGAGCAGACGACGCGCTATGCAATAGCACGGAGTTGCTAAGTTAGTTCGCATCTATGCCAATTACAAACGGTTTATTTGTCAAGGAAACGTGTATGACGTTTTTGTGAGTGATTTTTCTAGTTAATAACACCTCCTTGAAGTTGCTTTTTATTACAAAAAACAGCAACTTTGAAATGTCCATAAACCAGCCTGGAGCTTCACACTGCAGCTTGCGCGGCGTGCGTCAGGGCTATTCACAGCCTTTCTGGTTCTTGCTCTTTAGGATCTGTGAAGGCTCCTGTAAAAAAAGGCCTCGCATTCACCAGAGTAAATGGCGTGCTCTCATCTTAGATGTGCATGCGCACAGTTGTGTTGCAAAGCGCCGCACACTTGTTTCAGCTACATTGAGCTTGCCGTACCGACGCTTCTCTCCAAGTTTGACTCGACATTTGCTGACGAGCAAATGCTCGTCAGCAACTGACGCTTAGCTCCGTCCGCATCGAATACACGGCAAAGACGTTTGTCACGTAGCGACTTCTGCTCGAAAGAGAGGCATCAACTTTCATAACTTCTTAAATTGTCGGCCATGGCCCGGCAAATTCAGTTGTTTGAATAATTTCTTCTATCCAAATTTCACTAAAAATTGTTTACAGATATAAATCGGTCGCTGAGAAGCGCATCACGGATTATGCGCATTTGGTTGGGTCCGCCACATTAAACATACAAACAGTATAGTAATTCATAGCAGGCGTATACCTCATTTTTGGGACTCTAAAAGTGTCACCGACCGCGATTTAACAGACCTCAATCGCGAGGGGGCCTCGCACGTTTCGCGTCGATCGGGTGAATATGCAGAGATTTAATTGATACGACTGCGGAAGCCAACCGCTGCTTCTTCCTGCCAGTTATTTTGAGGAAATGTTTTCTTTCTGGTTCACAAAATTCGAAAAGGAATAAACTTGGAACTAATAAGAGACCAGCACTCACAGAACACATTGGAACGATGAGGATGCGCGGATTCGCTTTCACTGAAGTGTTTGCTAGACACGGGAAAAGTTCTAGAATCTCGCATTCCTATTTTAAATATGATGAGACATTCCTTTCTCAGTTTTACTTTGTCTGAATCATAAAAAAATAAAAAGCACCCTGTTCGCCGTGGTAGATGTTGTAGTGGGGTAAAGCGCTGAATATTCTATTTTAATTATCCAGCTTTTTGTACCGGGGGAGAGAACAGCACACCATAATACCAGCGCTTCGACACCTCAGCGCCTAAAATGTTTGTTAGAACGACTACACGTGCCACGTTTTCAACAGCTTGCATGACGTAAAGGTCCTGTCTGCCTAACTCTCGAGCGTAGCCTTTACTGTGCATGTTCTACGAGCAATAAGCGAGTCGCGAGCGAGCTGATGAGTCAGCTTATCATACGATTGGCTACACCCTGGGCATCTGCGACTGTCAGATTGTCAAAGCCTTGACGCGTGTTAGTTTCAGCGATTGCGATGCGTCTCTAGCCCAGCTCGCGTGCTCTGAGCACACATCGAAGGCTCGTGCGTCACCCCCAGATGGTCACGTAGCTCAGAATAACAACTGGTGACGTACGGCAGTAGGCCAGTCCAGGTCGTGACGTCACCGGAGAGGACCATAAGAGATGGCGCCACGTGCAACCTCGACGCTATACTACAAATCTCACTTCAACAAATAAAGGTAACGCGTGAAACAGGCTTTGCCTCGCGTGACCCAAACAGCGCTTGAAGCGAGCTGACGAGTCGAGGGTTCCAAGATGTGCGCGGGCTGTCCTGGCCTGTCCTACCCGTGACGTCACAAATGGTGATGATGATAGCTAGAGAAGCTCCCCCTGTAGTTCGCGCACGCTGCCGATAGGGCGCTGGAGCTGCGAATAGGGAGCATTCACTGGCGGCCATAGCTGAGTTCAGTGCTGCTGAGTAGGGGTGTCGCGAACCGGTCGAGGTTGGAGTTCGACCAGGTTCGACGTTTTCAAACTTCTTGTGAAAAGTTCGACAAAAGGTTCGACTCAGGTTCGACTGCTATGCGTATGCGCGACAGACTGGCCAGTTGGCTTCGGATTGGATGGTGATGGCTAAGGGATGAATTAAGGGCAGCACTGATTGGTTATTCCGGTAAATACAGTACAAAAAAAATTAAGTTATTAACTTCTTCAGTGATTAGAATTAGTTTCTTTTCATTGCAACTGTTCATAAAATAAAACCATAGCCCTTTCCATAAAAAAAAATTCTCCAAACCTAGAATGCTTGTATCAAGGTCTGGCCACACTGTCCATAAAGTCGAACCGTTCGAATCTGGTTAAAGGTTCGAAGGTTCGTCGAACCGCTTCGACCCAGTCGAGCCCCGAAAGTTCAACGTAAAAATCCGGTTCGACAAAAGTTCGCGACACCCCTATTGCTGAGCGCGTGCGGACGGCGAGCGTCAACAGTTCTTTTAAAACGTGCATTCCCCACCACCTAGAATGCCGGTCTTTGCAATCTGTAAATGCGAGCTGGTTCTGAGCATGAGCAGTGAACAGCGGACTCAAATATGGCGTCCACTGAATGCGGAGCGCAAGTTCGTCTGCTTTTTTTGCAGGGGTTGTGATGACGTCAGAACGCCGAGCTCTGATTGGCTCTGCTTGAAGGACGGTGGGTATACCTGAATGCTAGCTGCCTTGAGGTCTACCTACTATCCTTCAATCAGAGCCAATCAAAGCTCGGCGTTCTAACGTCATCACAACCCATGCAAAAAAAAAAAAGCAGACGGACTTGCGTTTTGCATAGGAAATGCCTCTTCCTTCCGCGTGACCGGATGCGAAGTATATTTTTGTTATGAAATTTGTTAGCGTCTTAATGTTTCCGAATTCGAGAGCTCTCTGTAGTTCATACTTGTACATGGTATTTCAAGGTATACGTAAACAAGCAATGGCCGAGCTTCCAGTGGCCTAGAATACTTCCGGTTGACAAGCTCCTTGTTTATGTTTCAATTGACAAGAATGAGCAGCGCGTCCTTTAAGTTTTTTCCTGGCAGAAAGTAAGAAAAGGTGTGTCGAAAAGGGGGCGTAAGATAGATCGATGTCTTTCTGGACCGTATATGGTGCCAAGAAAAAGCACCGCATCTCGTCTTATCTGGCCTCCGTGGGGAAAGTCACATGTCCTTACCTGACGGCCCAATGGGAACTTGTGTACACGTGAGACATTCGGCGAAGTGAGACGCCCATAAATCAACCTAGGCATGTAATTGTTTCGTGTTCTTCGTGCGCGTCGTCGCCATGAGTACTCGAGCTGGCGAAATCGAAACTACGCTACGCATGTCGGACGGAGTTGAAATGGGGGAGGAGGAGGGGGATGAGGGAGGATTTTGCCACTCGTGCAGGGCTACCAACACGGAAAGTCAGAATTCCCCTAGCGAATGCCTGAAATGTTCCCTATTTCTGGCAAAATTCTCATCTCTTGCCCAAATAATTACGTAATACTAAATATTCACTTTTTTTATCACTTCCATTTTTCGATAAGAGCTAATATACTGTGTAGCCTTTACTCCTCGCGAGCGCTTCGCAAAAAATGAGTTCATCGGGCCAAAACAGCTGCCAAAGCATATCTGGCGAGGGGAAGTGTTACTGGGAGATTCAAACTGACGAATGAAACCCTATCTTCACCTTAGATGTTATGCACGCCATCAGAACATGGTACTGCTTCAGGAAGACGCTACCCAAGAGGGTCAACTTATGAACCTTTAGCCTAATAGGAATGAAATTTACAGTATATACTGGCAGTTGCAAGGCAGAATGCAGTGCAAAGTTTCATCCGTGTACATAAATTGTAAAATAAATTATAGTTATTTTTATCAGGAACACACCGACTTCGTTTAGGAAAACTATCGTTAGGAAACTAATGAAATACCCAACATTTTTCTACTCTAGATCTGCAGCAGAATGCCTGGAGAGTGCGACTGTGAAAACAAAAATATCAGAAAGTATTTTGTTTTATGTCAACATCGCAGTGAAAAATCAAATAATTTGTTGGCCTTTTATGTCATTGACAAAATCTTAACATTTTTTTATAAAAGACATCCACAAAGTGAAAAAAAAAATTCCACCGTTGCATTGCCCATAAAATTCAAGTTAAGAAAAACGATGAGCGAGTCTTTCCCCTCGTCCCATTAGCAAACGATAGTTTTCCTGAAGTGAAATTCATGCCAAAAAGTGGAACGGAGAAAAAGGCATTCAAAGTGTTCCGACCCCTACCTTATCTTTAGCATTGGTGGACTGAAAATAATTTATAAAAAATTAACTATGCAGTATAAACTAATGAAGCTTTCTGGGAATACTGTCTAGATGCTCCTCGTAGACCACATTGCTACAAATTCATTCGGAATCACGCGAGAGCAGACTAAGCATCTATCAACTCGAACCTCGAAGATTTTTATCATACTTTCTCAGCTAACTTGTGGGAAAGAACGGTTACTGAAAACTAGACTCTCTTCAAAGATAAACTGATCTACCTAATCGAACGTTTCATTCCACTGACCCGTATTATATCTGATAACACTAACCTTGGTACAATAAAATAATTCATAGTCAATCCAACAGGGCAAAAAGTATCTATAAGCGGGCTAAAGCTGTCAACACTACGGCTTCTTGGAACGCCTACCACGAATGCGCTAGAGCTTATAAATCCGCCATGAATAACGCCAAAACCAAATCTGTATAGTCACGACCTCCGCAACATACTAACCATCAAACCAAGAACGTTTTGGAAAATAATCAATTCGGCACTATCACTTCCACTGCAATTTGTAGATGACGATGGACTTCCGCTTTCAGATAAACACGGCGCTCTTGTTATTAACAATTTCTTCTGCTCCATCTTTACTTACGAGGACTTGCTAAATATTCCCGACTCGTGCCAATCAATTCATCCTCTTATGAATCCTATCTTAATTGACCGCACTGGAGTATTTAAGGCAATTGATCAACTGAAGGCGTCCTCCACCACCGGAGATGACCAAATTAACTCTAAGGTATTAACGAACACTAAACACATTTCTTCCACTTTCCTCTGCGACATATTCTCTCAATCTCTTAAACTCTCAGAAGTTCCATCCGATTAAAAATTTTTTAACGTCCTACCCGTTCAAAAAAACAGGCGATCGCCATCAAATCAGCAACTATCGTCCCGTCTCGCTCACCAGCGTTTCATGCAAACCACTTGGAGCATATTCTCCATTCAAGCATAATAAACTTTCTAGACTCTCATAACCTCTTTTTCAAACACCAGCACGGATTTCGCAAGTCATACTCATGTGAAACTCAGCTAACAGCATTTCTAACTGACGTTCCCTCGAATTTTGATTCCAATGTTCAAACTGACACCATCTTCATTGACTTCATTGACATTCGACAAGGTCCCTCATCAACGTCTTTTAATGAAGCTAAGGAATATTAATCTTCAACCATCTGTAGTCAAAATGATTTCTGAATTCCTCACTAATTGCACTCAGCACACTTCTATTAACAATGTAAAATCTACCACATGTACAGTAACGTCTGGCGTCCCTCAGGGAACCGTTCTTGGCCCCCTTCTTTTCGTAATCTACATTAATGATCTCCACCATGGCATCTCTTCTGCAGTACGTTTGTTCGCCGATGACTGTGTCATCTACAGACCTATTCATTAGCGCAACGATCAACTAACCTTGCAGAACAATCTCTAAGTTATGTTTCAGTGGTGTCAAAAATGGCAAAAGGCTTTAAACTATAATAAATGTAAATCGCTATGGTTTTCCCGCAGTTCACAGGTTTTATCCTCCTCTTACCACCTTTCTAGCACCCCAGTAACTGCTTGTTGATCGGATAAATAGCTAGGAATTCATCTGACATCTGACCTGTTATGGACCACTCACGTAACATTTGTCATCGTCGATGCTAACCGGACTCTCGGATTTCTTTGCCGTAACCTCAAACAAGCTGCATCCCTAGTAAAACGACTAGCTTATACTACCTTGGTCAGAGCTAAACTAGAATTTGCTTCTTCCATAAGATCACCGTGGCAGGCATACCTAGCTAACAACCTGGAATCCGTTCAAAGCAGAACCCTCTGTTTTATTTATTACGACTACTCCCATTATGCAAGCATATCAGAATTTCGCCAATCAGCGAATCTTGACAGAACTTTCTCACCGGTGCAGGGTGTCTCGTCTTTCTCTTCTTCGTCGGATCTATTATTACAACAATTATCTCAGACAAAGTTTGCTATCGCCTCCTTACCGCATTTTCCCTCCTCTCGACCATTCTTGTAAACTCTGTCCGATTTCATCGTCAACCGTCACTCACCAAATGTGTACTTCACCATGGGCCATAGACGACTGGATCCACGCACTGCTTTACGTAATTGTCTTCAGATCTGACACTAAAGAATTTGCTGCAGCCATTACCTTATTTTTTCTAACCTATAACTAGATTGCAGCGTGTTTTTGTTGTGAAATATTTCTGTTGTTTGTTTGTTTCTTGAAGTGTACACTCCCTTGTATAATACCCCTGGGCCTTCAAGGAAATATAAATGATGACGATGATGATAATGATGTTGGTGGATGTAAATATGGCATTTTTCAAAATCAACTTTTTTTTGCAGAAATGTTTTTTGTTTTTGCTGGGTAGTGCCTCCCCCCCCCCCCCTTAATAACTTCAATAGCGCTTTTTATAATAGCCAGTCCAAAACCAAAGATGTATCACAAGCGAGAGCTCTCAAACTCGAACACGGGGAACACGACTACACTAGTAACTACCATTTTGTGCACGGTACTTCACGAAATAATATTAGTCATGGTAAACCTGGAGTCTCCATGACATCGCAGAATTTCTTCTCGTACTCAGGCTTTCTTTTTCGAGAAGGCACAGCGCTGCTCTGAGAAGCTTCCACTTGGCTGATCCTGTCCTCCATAGCTTTCATGGTGGCGATGAAAACAGATGAAAATTTAATTTGCCGAAAACATTTGTTTGAGTACTCGTCAGTGTTTCCAGATGGTCGCACAACAAACCGTCAAACGACTGGAGGGAATCGCCTAAATGCACCCAAAGTCGCTAAAATTCAATGTTATCTCGAAATCAAATCCTAATTGGCCTACAAATTTCTATATGTATACAGTGCCCAAACTTTCCCTCAAACTAGCGAGATTTCTCTTATTACCTCTTAGACCTGAATATTACCTTAATCTGGAAACATTCCCTCGGGTTGGCAGCCCTGCACTCGAGCTCGATCGTGCCCGGGAAAAGGTGAGCAGTGCGTTTTCGACGACGAATAGAGACATCGTGATTGTTGCAACGTCGACCTACCGCGGCGATCCCGTGAATGATATTCACGCGGATAAGGTCGCATATGGACGTCAAAGGCTATTTTAGATTCTAGAACCCAGGCGATAAGGTAAGAAATCTAGTTTCCCGTCCGACTTGTTACGATCACGCGACACTCCTGGGGACATGGCCCATTTGTTCGAACTGTTCTGTTTGGGCAGACACACACACAAGCGCGGTCGTGCTTGGCGACGTGGAGTGTAATTCAATTGAAAGTAAGGTACCAGTGGGTTCATGCCATATAGGTATCACGTCTTGCTTTAATCGTGTCGCAAACAGTATTGCATGCTGAAAAAAAAAATCTGGCTCTCGATTTTCAAAATTAACGTGTTTCAAGATGACGTGGAACGGTTCCACGTGAAAAGATTCCTCGCATTCTGAAGTCCTCCGCTGACACAAACTCTCATAATGTACGTTTTTTGTTTCCTTAGTTCGTCCGTGGGTTTTCGCTGTAGTTTGTTCAGGACTCTCTGTTCACAAACTCACAAGCACCGGAAAATTTACGCCAGCAAAGATTTCTGCTCTAAAAAGCAACAACAACAACAAGAAAACAAGGATAAAAACTATTATTTTAATTATTATATATTATATGCAGTACCGAGTTGACCTGTGCTATGAAAACCTGGGTTCAGGTAAAACTATAGTTATTAAGTTTTGACATCCGAATATCCGAAAATGACGACTATTAATGATTCGTTCAATCAATCTTTACTTGCATAAGAACTCGTGTGATTCGTTCGATACAGTTTCTTCGCTGTTCGGAAGAGTCGGATTTGTGCATCTTTGATTTCAAAATGAAGCGATCATGCGTAACTAGTGCTGAGGGTGAAATCGACGCGCGCGTGAAAGAAACTGTCCGCGTTTGACGGTCGGGATATCCCTTGTTTCGAGCAAAAATCTGCCAGAGCAAAGTTGCCCCGTCAATTACAAAACTTACAGCACTTTAAAAAGCCAGTGGACGCGCAAAATTTAACAACACACCGATTTAATTGCCCAACACATGAAACACCAATAATGTTGCCCTTTAAAATCATGCAAACCAAAATCAAGAAAGCCATGATTTAAGAAACAGAGAATCAGATTTATTTGATTTACATCATATTTATTTGTTTAAAATCCCACTTACACGATTTAAATCACTTTGGCTTGAAAATAGTGACTTTCTTATCCCTAGATGCGTGTTTTTGAATGGCTGCCTGATAAAAATCATTCCTGCTTAATAATTTCTGAGGCAAAAAAAAAAAAAAAGAACCAACGATTAAGCGGAAAATATTTATATCAGGACGCCATGGGAAGCAAACGCTGGCGGTCAAATTGTAAATGTAAAATATTTCCAGCATCATCTTTGGGAAGGTGTGTTTGATTTGAAACATGGTAGCCGTAAATCGGTGCGACCCAAATCATGATTTAAGTCACGAATTTAAAATCAATGCAAATCACCGGAAGTGTTTCTTGCTCCCCGTCATGGCGGCCGGAAGTGGCCCCGCTATCTCTTCGGTTTCCCATTCACGCACTTTAGCACTTGACGGCCGCGGACGCCTGTCGGAACGATTCGAGGAATGTTCGAAGCTTTGCCTGTTTCGAAGAGAGCCGAAAGCCGCGTACGTTTCCGTGCGTTAACCCCCACGCTCGTGGAGCCTTATTTCCAACTGGCGTAAAAAAGAGGTGCCACAGCTTGGAAGCAAGCTCGCGTGTGCACCATCGACATACAGTCCGCAAGTGGTGCCGCGACTGGAGAGCGCAGGTACAGACCACCTGCTACGCTTCGTGCAATGAGCAAACAGAGAAAATTGAAAAGAAAAAAACGACCATGAAGAGAAGAACAAAAAATGCGAGCGTACTTTTTTTTTTTCACCTGGTTGAGCTCTTTCGTCCTCGCTACTTTAGCGTCGCTCATAATACGAAAGGAAGAGTCGACCGACGTATGGTTCGTTTTATTTCTCGTTTCTTCTCTGTTACAAACGCCGTTCGGTAAGCAATCCTCGATAATCTAACCCTAGCGCAGTAACACTAACGTTGCTCCTGACGCATGGAGGATTTTTTTTTAATTTGAAAACAATCTTTCTAAAAGAAAAGAACACCCGAGACGAAGAACGTTTCGTTCGAAATAACGGTTTTTCGGGCCGTGGCTGAGATGGAGTGCGGCATTTAGATGACTCATTAGGGAGTTTGAGTAAATTGTTTCGAGTCCTCCAATAACGCTTTCGGATACTTTGTTTGGAGATCTTTGCGCATACGGGGTATCGTTATCGGGCGTCGTTATCGTAACGGGAACGATATACTAAAACTCCCGAATAGGTTTTAGTGGAATGTTCCGATAACTCCGATAATGATGCTCGATGGTCCGCGCGAAGCCTTTGCGTATTCTATTCCTCGTATCTCTACGGGGTATCGTTATCGGATTTTTAGGAACGACCTATAAAAACTCCCTATTAACTCAAATTTAAAAATTAGCTTTTTTATTTTAAATTAATTGGAGCTGGAAAAGCTCGACTGAATAATGGTAGCTAGTCGCTATAAACGAACCGGAAGTGCCCGGCACCGGAAGAGACGTCAGTGTGCGACGCGCGTTCGCTGTGAGCACGTGATCTAGACAACTCGCGCTTTCGGCATCGGCGACCCGTGGCAGTCGAAATTTGCCATTGAAAGTGCGCGAAACAGATTGTCGGTTTCTGAAATTGGCTGTTTTGTTTACGCTGGGATGCATGAGCCTGGGACTGAAATATGGGAGCTAAACAAAATGCACGAGAAATTGCTTGGTTTATCTATAGATCCTACGGATACATGCAGTCGGTGAGCGTTTCCGCGGCTTCATCAGTTTGTGGTGGACACTGCAGTTTGTTTTTGTTTTGAAAGCATGGTTTTATATTGCTCCGAACCACGTTCTTTTTTCATGTGATGGTGGGAACGTCTTAGATTTCTTTTTTCTTCTCATAAACAGCTCGAACGCGAAGGCCGCAGCACCGACCGTTGTAACGGCGAACGGTGGCGTCCGGCGTCCAAACATTTGGTATAGATATCACCGTGACAGAGACAACGACAGCTACCTCTTCGTCTACCCATTGATTAGCGTCAACAGAAAAAAAAAAGACAGACTAATTGGTGCAGTGGTAGAATATGTCGAGCTCACAATCCGGTTTGATTCTCGTTGAGGCGCGTTTAGGTTTTCGTTCTTCGATTGTGCGTTCCAGTTTTACAGATTGTCATCTGAAGTGCGTGTCACACATTTCGTAACAGTTTGCACAGAAGTACCAGCTTTGAATACGAAAGCATTGTATGCCCCATTACGCGAAAATTCGGCGTCGTCGGCGGCGTGACCGAGCGATGGTACCAAAAATGGCCAACGGCGCGAAGAGTAAAAACACGTCAAAAATGCTCGGATTGACGTCAAATTTCTTAGGGAGGTTCTTGTAAACTAGGTAAATTAATTGCTTTGAAAAAAAAATTGGTACACTTCGGTTTGGGTGGGAATCGAACCAGGGCCTTCAGGGTGCGAGGCGAGCATGCGCCTCCCCAACGCCACGGCGGCTCCACGGTTCTGGCTGAACTAAAGGTGTGCCCAGTGCGTGCGTCAGTGTGCACGTGACGGCACAGCCAATGGGGAGGAGGTCGTGCCACGTCATGAGTCAATAAAACGAGCGTGCTGCCTCCCGCGTGTCACACACCGAATCAGCAGAAAGAACTTTACTGCATGTCGAAAATATCAATCGAAAACATTTCGCCAAAGGGACTGTAATGCCTTTCGCATTCCCACATGAAAACAGCCTTAAGTGTCTCGGCCGAATGTTTTTGTCTGCTGACTTTTTCTTTAATGATTTTTTTTTGTTTTGCTTTTAAGCGTCCTTTTAAGCCTCCGAGTGGGCACACATCGCCAGTACCTCAAGTTGGGCAAAGATTGCGAATGACATCGAATTCCACGTGTATATATATATATATATATATATATATATATATATATATATATATATATCATATATATATATATATATCCGATGGCGAGTGTACCGGCGGACTGGTGTGTGCTGTAAAGTATACGGATGAACATCCGAGTGACTGGGGAAAAGGCACGAACGAACATTTCACAATATGTCCGAACGATGCCGACGCTACGACACGATGAAAGCAATAGAGCGGCGCAAAAACGTGCATCGTCACCAACGAGGTAGAGGGGGCCATAAAGTGGCAGCTGAAAGTCACCCCCCCTCCCCCGGCCACCGCCATTTTGCACACTTTTGACCCTTAGACACGTGACCTTAGTCTTGCGTCTAGATTTTAACGAAATGTCGCGCACAGATAATTGCTTTTTGATCTTTAATAACCGTGCTGACGAGATAAGTAATGTTGCGTTTGTTTTAAGTCCAAAATGTGCTTTTACGACGAAAACTCGGGCAGCTTCGCAATGGCGCCGCCACATGCCATCAGCCGCGGTGCTGTATTCTGGGTTTTTATCGGAGCTAGACACTGATCTATGGGGCCAACAGCATTGAAAAAGGTTTATCTTAATTTTTCTTTATTTTTCTTTATTTTTACAGCGATTGCAATACAAACTTTGACTCAGTTTTGCGTCAGAGCCCCGTGAATTGGTATGGTCACGTGTCTAGTGGTCAATATTGTACAACATGGCGGCAGCCAGGGGGGGGGGGGCGGAGGGTCACTTTTGCCTGGTTTATCGCTCTATTCTCGTTGATCGTCACGGTCCTCGTCGTCTCCGTGCATTTAGTATTACCGGCTAAACCAGTAATCCCTATTGTATAGTAGGCTACAGGATCGCGGATCGAGCCTTGTCTTGCTGGGGTCGAGCAGCACCAGCGGCAGCCATCGCTTAATACTAACTAATACGTGGGACTCCATAAAAAATAAAAAAACGGACAAAGAAAAAGATCGGCAGTTTTTTTCTTTAGTTGTTTTCGCGACGATGAAAGTTTTATCGTGTTTTTATGAGAACGACCATTGATATTTTGGGTGCAAAGATATATCAATATGTACGAGGGGCGTTCATAAAGTTCGTATCATTGTCACGAAGGAATAGAGATTCAGCAATCAAACTCGAGTAGGAGTTGAGACTTTCTCTTCATGTTCGCCACCAAACGTTACCCACTTTTGCCAGCGATGGAGACCACATGCCGGAGGCCATTGTTTAGAACTCCTGGTTTTGGGTGTTCAGGAATTGCTCCACTTCAGCAACCACTTGGTCGTCGTCCTCAAAATGCTTTCCTCTTGTTTGGCCACACTGGAAGCATCAGCGCCATTTAACCACATCTTCATAAACTTGGGCGTTGTCCCAGAACAACGCTCCCAGATTGGAATGAATATCCCTAGCATTGCTTCCCTTCAAATGGAAAAAGACGGATCACTGCATGTGGTTGGCACCGACGGGTGGTGCCATTTTGGTTTCGACTCCCTAGCGACGTTCCGCGCTACTATAGCACGCAATGTGTACACTGTGCGGAAACTAGAGGGACGAGCGCTCATGTTAATGCCTGTTTTGTTCCGCTTTTTAAAATTTTTTGTGCCGATAATACGAACTTTATGAACGCCCCTCGTATGTATGTATATATATATATAAAGCGGTAGGATAACTATCTTCTTTTTTAAATAAATGTTTTGTGGTTAGAGGGTCGAGGGTTGCGACTTTGTCGGGCGTAATACTCTGGTGCGGTTCAATGAGGCAAAGGTTGCCGAGAGTCAGCGTGGAGTCGTTCGCGTCGCGAATCTCGGAAGTCATCGAAGCCTTCACTGCGCTTGATTCGTTTAGCCGGAGACGGCGAACGTGCAGAGACGACGGGCGCGGTGACGTTGCACTTTTGAGGGTTGCCCGATTGGGCTCGATCGCGGTTCGTTGCGTCGACTACGGTCGGACTTGGGAAGAAAGGTGAGGCGGTTCCGCCATTCGTGCCCACAGAGCGACGCATAATTCGTATGTGGGACAAAAAAAGAACCACAACAACAACACTACCTTGCACTTTAAGTATATAGACCTTTCCCATTACAAACGAAGTCCGCTTTGACCGCACCAGGTGTGGACACTGCGCTTGCGCTGACACCAAATTTGGGAGGAGTGAAGCACCTGCGCATGCGCAGTAGCACCACCGCACTGGCGTGACGTCAGTAAGTTGAGTTGGTCTATAGACCTTATCGCCCAGGCGTAAAATGCCGAGTCACTGGGGTGTGGATGCTGGCGCGGCGTCTCGTTATATCGTGCGAGAGAGCTACTGCGCACGCGCGAAACTCACTCTACAGCCCAGGAGACAAAGTCGGCCGCGCACAGAAGGTGATTATTGTAGAAACGTCTATAGAAGAGAAGATTCTGACAGAAATGAGCGAGTAAGCATTTTATCACAATCTGTACAGCTGTTGTTCGGACGTAAATACAAAACACGACCCCTTAGTTTTATTTACAATACATTTCTCGCCCGCTCCGTTTCATGAGAAGCCAATTTCTAAAGGATGAACCGATATCTGCTGTCGCGACGCTGCCGTCAGCTTACAGAAGTGCTATATCTCCATTTCACTTTAAGCGCGAGTGAACCCAAAGCTACATAAGCGCGAGCACGTGGCTTCCGAACGGTGCTTGCACTGCACGAGCGCGCGTGCCTGTCAGGGACGCTGAAAGTCCGGAGCTCGTTCTCGTATCTTTGGCTATGGCTGGGCAATTGATCGATTAACCTACCAATTAATCGGTTAATGCTTTAATCGCGATTAATTTGTTTAACCGGTTAATCGGTAAGATTTTGACGAACCAAAATTAAATAAAAATGAAATGCTTTCACTATACAGACATGGACGAGCACACCGATATGAAGTGAAAAATTTAGGGGAAGTTTTAACTTAAGGTAAACTGTAAGGGAGAGATTTGTAACTTCAGACATGTGCAGAGGGTTACACATGTCCCAGCGACTTCAACGCCGTGCGAGTGTCCGTTTAGCGCAGCAGAGACTACTGTGAGCAGTCGAAGGAGGTCGCCCT
Organism: Ixodes ricinus; assembly: GCA_037355805.1. NCBI lineage: Eukaryota > Metazoa > Arthropoda > Arachnida > Ixodida > Ixodidae > Ixodes > Ixodes ricinus. Next base: position 33,604 of record JAZHYW010022597.1, read on the forward strand.
TCTCGGAGAATATCAACGAACATTTTTGCCTCATGGAGCTGAAGTAATAATGTGTGAGTGTGAGTGTTTTTTAACTGTTCTCAACTGTACAATGAAGCTGATTCATAATTAAAGTTATTGCGCGTTTTAACACATATTCAGCAAAAAAATAAAATATAGATGCAATTTTTATTTTTAATCAATATTATTATGCATGGAAATGAACGAGACCGATTAATCGATTAATTAATCGATTAAAGGGTGGCGATTAATCGGGTTACAATTTTGAATCGACGCCCAGCCCTAGTATATAGTGTGACATGAGATGCACGTGAAGCTAACGAAGCTATCAGTTCACTGCGGAGCATATACCTGTACCCCCCCCCCCCACCCCCCCCCCATAACACGCGCTCACCTCGAGCGACAGCCCGACCAACACACACACTGATGGCCACTGCGGCCTCGCACGGCGGCGTGGCGGAGAAGGGAGGCCTTCCTCTGGCCGCTTACGCACGCGCGATAGGAACCGTTTGCAAGGGTGTATACGAGCCAGTGATTTCATAGTCCTCGCTGACGTTTCCGCTCCATATGGCGTAAAGCCCTCGAGTGCCTTTCGAAAGATCCCACGCAATCGGCGAACGGCGAGCGCTCACGTACGCGGAATTTTGATTGAGAACGTTTATCACGGTGTAGTTGTCGGGCCTCCATGCGGGTAGAGGTTGAGGGAGGGGAGGACATCAGAGCGTGCGGCGGGCACGCCAGACAGCCGAGCTCTGACTGGAGTGATTAGTGATTCAAAGCTATGCGGAGCGGAAGTCGTCTGCTTCTTGCGCTGGATGTTGCGGTGACGTCAGAACGACGCCAAGCTCTGATTGGCTGATTGAAAAAAAAATAGTGGGTAGATCGTCAATGCTAGATGCTTTGAGGTCTACTCCGCTCACCATTCCAGTTGAAGCTCGATCGGCTCTCTGGTGCCCCCGCGCCCGCTCTGATCTCCTCCTCTCCCTGAATTTCTACCCACATATAGTCGCGGACGGGGTGCAAACGGCAGGGTGTCTCTTTCTGATGGTCGACCTTCAGCACGTGCTCGCTGGCTTCCGCCGTGCTTTGGCTGCGCTTGCAGACTCGAAGCCCACGAGGCACTGAAACGTTAGTGTTGTGAAGTTCGCTCATCTAGAGCACCCCCAGCTTAATTAGACTCTTCAAAAAATTTAGATTCTCAATTCATTGTGTTATTAAAGCGCAGGAAAAGCATACACTGCGTAAGCACCGTATTTTCCGGGCCTATAGTCTGCAGGGGACGATTTAGGACGAAAAAAAAAAGTTTTGCTTAGATAGGTTGCACCCGGTGCATAGTCCGCACCTGGTGCTTAAACGACACGTAAAACCACACGGTTTTTGCTGCGCAGATGACGCCGATGCCACCGAAATATTTGCTGAATCGGCGCCTGTCATCACCGCGATAGTCATGGACACATCGCAGCTGAGCGAAATTCAATTAGACATGTTGCGCTACAGCGACAGCATGGGACTGGTTCCATACGCCGGTACAAAGCGCCGAAGGTCGTCAGCGCGACAACCGCTTCTCCGCCGCCGTCAGCCGTTTCCGCGGTATCTCTAACAAGGAGGGAATGCGCTGTCACTCACTGCTGTAGCAGAAAATGCACAGAGTTGCCTATGGGCTCAAGCTTTATTAACTTTTATTTTGTCGGAATAGGCTCGCAGGGCAGATTGGATGAAAAAGAAAAGGAAAAGAGGCAGTACGCCGTCTTGGACGATCACGACTTACACGACTTTACTGATAGTACAAATCTCGCCACACGGCTTTTTCACGATTGCAAAGTACGATGTAATTTTAGCAGTAGATATAGCAAGGTAGAAATATGATTTCGTGATCACATAGACGTTGCGATCGTTCAAGGAATGCTAACACTAATCACTTTTCTCGGGTGATGAAAACGCGTCAAAAGTTCGCATCCTTCATACACGCCTTTAAATACAGTACGCACCAGTAATATCTTGAACTTGATCACACGCACGGAATGCGCAAAATAAACAATCCGGGCGATGTTCGAGGAGACAAATGCTAAGAAAGCACCACTGTAGTCGAAGTAGACAAAGATGACGGCACGAGCGTTTCTGCTGTCTTGAGGGTGCCGCCACAACATCGCCGCACGAGTAGATGGATCTTCCCTTCTAGGACGTGCTGGGTTATCATCGCGACACACGACGAAAATTCAGTCAAGGATAGCGCTCTACGCGGAACGATGAGCTTCCACCACGCCGACCACGTCGACGATCACCACCGACGCCATGTTTTTTAGCAGAGCAGGAACCGCGACCGACGCAGGCGCAGTCTTATCTTTCTCTTGCTTCGTTTACCACACGATAGATGGCGCATAGCTCCGAGCATTATAAAATTCGGCAATTTCCGTCACATCGCTAATTATTCAACAAAATGTGGATCAGAATATTCTTTAACAAAACTTTTAAGAAACATTCGCCGGCTATTTATTGTTTATGATCGCGGTGCTGGTGAGGTAGGCTCTGATCCAATAGGCGACGTGGATTTGGCTGACGTGCTGTGGCACCGCGGATGCATCGCAGTGAAAAGGCAGAGAGCTTTCGAAGGAAAGAAGGTGTAAAAGAGTCCGCTTTTCTTTTTAAAGTTCTATAGCGAAACATTTTTTTGGCTCTCTATTTTTGTGTTTTGGTTTTCGTTTCACACCTTTTACGACGTGCGGTGGATGAAATTCGATTTCAAAATCGTTTCATGGTCCCTTTAATTTCAAGTGGCACCGCAGTCGAGGCTAGAATCCGATTGAACCAATCAAGTAGCTTCAAAAGTGCATCTTCACGGCGCTCGTTTTCTTCGTGAGTTTCCTATCACCAGCCAAACCAATCACGCAGATAAAAGCAGCGCTGTATAATATGTCGTGGTGAACTCATTGTGCGTGATTGGTTTAGTCGGCCATAACAAACGCACAAAATGACGAGCGCCGACGAGGCGCACTTTTGGAGCTGATTGATTGGATGCCATCGGATCATCAGCTTCAGCTACACCTGCGTCTGCTTAGGACTGAAGCTCTTGGTGATCTCTTTGCGACCAAGGGAACACGGTGGTAGCTGGCGCCATCTAGGAGGTGACTCTGAAACTGCATTTCACTAGAGCGGAGGTTTTTCCGGTTTTTGCGAGATCATATGTGCGTACCATCTACGAAAAGTGATCGCTTGTAACATTCTAAAAAAAGAAGCTTTTACGAGAAAAAAGAAATGAACAATGCGCAAAAAATTAGGAAACACGCGGAAATACCGAGTGTTCAGTATTCAGCATTCAGTAGCACCAAGACCGTTTTGCATCAAAGTGGTCGCTCCCCCAAAAAACGTCACAAACGTGATAAAAAATATGTTGTCGATATGACGTGGACGTGACGTGGGAGTCAGTGTGTTCTTTCGTCGGAAGATATTTATTAACTTTAAAAGCACGTGTTCATAAGCAGTTACAAGTGTGCGAACCAGACTTAATAAAAAAAATGTTAAACATAATGTAGAAGTACCGACGTCGTGTTTTGTGATACGCGTGTCGCGTTGCCCACGTAGTTTTGCATTGCTCGTCGGGGAAGGTCGTCCTCGCTCTATCGTTTAATGACAGGGCGCCGCATATCTGCAGCACGAGAAGGATATACGGTGTCGTGCGGATGCACGCTGTCCGTATACCAGAGCGGTCGCTTATCTCGGCGCTCACGCGGACACGTGTGCCGTCGTAGCAACGAGTGCCGGGCGCTTCTGGGCGGAGATTTTAACGACGGGCACGGCCGTGATCACCTTCCAAGGAATCCTCTCAAAGAAAACGGCCTTCGACCGGAAGGACGCGTGTCGAACAGCGTGAATGTCTTTGGTATCTGTACACCGGTACCCTTTTTACGATTACGTATGGTGTAAGGGTGAATTAGCCACGGGTGCGTCTCTAGAACAGTGTTAGCAACATTTCGGGCTCCAGCTATAAACTTCTGTCCTATCTTTTTTTAACCGTCCTCTGTTTCCCCCCGGACAGCGCGTTGGTTTGGAGGCACATCTCTCCCGGTTTTTTCAATTTTTTCCCCCTCTGAACTACTACAGAACAAAGGAAGTGAACTTTTGCAGCATCTCGGCGTCACCGGTAATCGACGACCTGTCATTGGTACGCTTAACGAATCGTGAGATGGAATCCAACGGCGTCTCTTTTATCAAGTTGCAAGCATTGACCGACGACACTCGCTGGGAGGCCAGTCCCGACGTAGCACGTGGTGGGTGACGCTCTGTTCTGTAACCTGATTGGCCGGGTCAGGTACACAGTGGGAATTATTTGCTTTTGGCTGTCGATGTCTAGTTTTGTCACGGTGCTGATTGCTGAACTGTCCAGTAATGAATGGCAACATCGATGGGAAGGTATTTAAAGGGAATTCGACATTTAGCTTCTACACTACGGCGTCCGAGACAGAAAACGAAACCTGGTATTTCGGTCCGCATAAATAAAGTACGCATCGCAGTAAGCTGGAAATTCGTGTGAATGTGACACTAGTGGTGGTTATAAAATGCAGAAATTTGACAACATTCTTGGTATGACGGTTTAAGTAACACGCACTACATCGCGCTAATGCAAAAGCACACTCACACCGTACACTCCTCCTAAGAAGTGAGTGTACTTTTAAACTAGTGCGCTGTAGTGTGTGTTACCTAAGCCGTCATACCAAGAAAAGACAATGGACATGACCCGTGGCATGTATTTCAGCGAAACACATTTGTCAGCAAGAAATAAAACAATAATAAATGTCTCACTGTTGATTTTTTTTTGCACTGAAATTACTGTTTAAGGCGGCCACAGTGCCGTTTCCTAGATTGATGGACGTTTGACTAAGGTGGACGTCGGCTTATATAGAAATTTTGTTTTACTGCGTTATGTTCTGATTCAGGTAACGTCATGTTCTAAATCTTTCGCATAATATCAGCACCACTAAACTCACATTCACAAAAAACAAAAAAATTTCAACTTTCTGGGGAGCGTTTTTTTTTTTTAAATACTTGTGCTGTAAAACCGGGTTCTGTTTCCTCTCTTGAACCCTGTATAACGTACGCTAGGGGGAGAGAAACACAAGAAAGCATTTATTGGTAAGAGGGAAATCAGTTGAAAAAATGCAGATGGAACAAGATATCTGGGGCTCTAAGTTTCTCGCCATGCTGCGAGAAGGTCGGCACGATTTCTGACCGCCACGATTGGCCAGCGCCGGGCTTGACCTTGGCGATGGCCAATCGCGGCCGTCAGAAATCTGGCCGTCTTTTCCGTCAAGTGTCCAGCTCGGAGCCCCTGCATAGAACATCTTTAAAATGTACGTACGTAGCAATGCACGCACGCATGAAATCCTTCGAAACCGTAATACAATCGATTGTTATTATTGTAAAAACACCGGTGAATAAAAAACAATATGAACGAGGTACCGATAATATTGATTTTGTCATATTGGGTTTTGTTTTGTCTTACGACCTGTCAATATTTCGTTGGGGAGTTTGGAATCGCTTGGATTGCAACACTGTGCTTCCTTATTTTATAGACAGTGAGACAATGGAAAGACGCTGAAGTTAGCAGACATCTAGATTTTGTAACATTTATGCCTTTTTATTCATTACTTCCATTCGTCTTTAACGAAGTATCAACTTAAATCTTCGCATTCCTCTTCTCCGAGACAGCGTGGCCAACCGGGACAATAGACCCTTTTCAAAGCCTCATCAAGCAACATTGGCCGTCGCCATTTCTGGGGCACAAAGCGTGGGATTGGAACCGAGACATCGCAGAACGCTGACGAAGGCCTCCTGTCCAATACCTGCTCAGAGTACGTGCCCAATCAATGGCGGGCTCGCATAATTGTACAGCAGCCACTAGGTGGCACGCACTTTTGAAAAGGTTCTATTACCCTGCGGGTCAACTTCTCTGTCTTCTTTTTCTGTCCCTTCTACATTCCTTCCTTCCCTTTTTGGATCATAAGAATGTATCAGTGCGAAGCCGACCATACGGAGCCCCATCCTCGGTCTGGTCGTTGTCAGCAGCGAATCTTCCTTTTCCGGTTGTGGAGGACCGCAAGGAAACGTTTGCACCCACATTTTCCTGGCGTGTGCCATAACGGGACGGCACGTGCTCTTCGCGGTGTATGAGGGATTCCCTCGTCTCCCGAAGGCCGGAGGCTCAAGACGCTCCCTCGCCTCGCAGAGGAGCGGCCGGAGGCCATGGGAGAGTCGGCGCAGTGCCCGAGCGCCCAGGGCTTGTCCCAGTGGCTGGCGGTCATCTTCGTCATCGGGGCCGTGGCCGGCATCGGTGTCCTCGCCCTGCCGCACGCCATGAACGAGACCGGTGAGTGGCGGACTGACGCGCTCGGGCCGCCGAGTAGAGTTCGGCTGGACGTTCCTGCTTGCAGAGCTGACGTACTTGACGAGATGTTAAAAATATCAACAGTGCCACAAAAGAAAAAAAAAAAAAGAGAAGAAAACAGAAGAAAAGAAATTGCCCGTTATTTTTAGTATTTATCAAAGGCGCTCTGTGCATGACGTTTATAAAAAAAGAAAACCTGTTTGACAATTCACTGGGAAGTTCTTTACTGTTTGAGGCAAGAACGGGAGTTTTGAGGACGAGGACGTGTAGGGTTAAATATCAGGAGACAGGCACATTATATGCCGCCGGCCATAATGAGAGCGGGACAATAGAGCACTTGGTTTCGAAGTGCACGGGGTTCGCCCTGCCCCCTCTGAAGGGTTAACGGATTTGGCTGGGGTCCTTGGGTTTGCTGGGGAAGATGGAAGGACGGAAGAGAAAATTATTACAGTCGCAAAGAGGCGATTACAAGATTGGTGGAAATTACCTAGGGAAAATTGAATAATGTACAAGTAACTAGGACAGCTAGGGACAGGCGGGACACTTGGAAATTCGGACTCCCTCCCGGGTGGCTACGGCTCAAAGTCTCAACCCTGTCTCCCAGTGGGTCCGGTGCTGGGGTAACTCCGACAAGGTTTGACCAGAGAAAATTGGCGACTCCCTCGCCGGGTGGAAGAGGCGGGGGGGGGGGGGAGGTGATATTTTAGCTTTTTTGCCCGATCCCCCAACTGTCATCCTTGCAATACCTCACACTGTCTGGTGAGAGTTAGGGGAAAAAATTGGCTTAGGAAGGGTGGAAGGCATCATATGTTTCTCTTTTAGACTTAGGCTACGTGGAGCAAGCTATCGCCCGTTAAAAAGAGAATAGCCATTAACATCCATCCATTCATCCAATCACGTGTGACGTCGTCTGACGAGCACCGACGTCACTCAGAATCAAAAGATGCGAGGAGGAAAGTCCTGGTAGATGTTCAATTAGAAGACAGACTGCCGGACTTCAACTTTCACTTCATATGGCGGTGAAGTGTCGCTTGACGCGTTCTGAAGTATCCTGTTTGAACACCCCTTAACCTGAGCAGGCGATGCCCTGCACAGTATGTGCTCCGTCAGGATGAATGCAATGTATGTTAAATCTGGTATGTACATGTGTGGCGTTTCTGATGTTGCGCACATTTGGTACGGCACCTGCAGGCTGGTCCGGCACCGCCATCATTGTGGTGTGCGCCCTGGCGTCCGGCTACTGCGGCTCCAGACTGGGCCTGTGCTGGATCATCTTGGAAGAGCGCTGGATCGAGTACCGGGAGGCCAACAGGAACCCGTACCCGTGCATCGCATTCCGGGCCTACGGCAAGCCCATGAAGTGAGGCTCTCCATTTGTCTGGGAAACGGTCACGTACTGAGTGGCGGAGGTCAGCATGAACCCACGCATATGGGTCCCGAACAAAAAAAATCCGGTCAATATGGTCTCGCGTGTACAATCGCCTCACACAATATGTTCTCGGACATGTCGTCCCAGACAGAATGAGCCCGGTGAATATAATCTCGCGCCTACAATTGTCTCATACAGCATGGTCCCGGACATATGATCCCAGACAAAATGGGCCCGGTCAATATGGTCTCGCGCCTGCAATCGTATCACACTATATCGTCCCGGACGTATGACCCCAGACAAAATGGGCTCGGTCAATATGGTCTCGCCCCTGCAGTGGCCCGGTGAATATGGTCTAGCGTTTATAATGGCCTCACACAATATGGCCCCGTACATATAATTCAAGACACAGATGGTCTCAAACAAAATGGACCCAGTCAACATGGTTTCGCGTCTACAATTGTCTGAAACAGTGTGGCCCGGACATATGATCCAGGGTACATATGGTAACGAACAAAATGAATCCGGCCAATGTGGTGCCGTACGCAATTGTCTGTACAATTTGGTCCTGGATATATGGTTTTGTTGACACAGATGGCCCCGAACAAAATGAACCCTGTCAATATTGTCTCGCGTCTAGAATGGTCTCACAACATGGTCCCGAACATGTGATCCAGGACACATAAGGTCCCAGACAAAATAAGTCCGGTGAATAGGTGCCGTACCCAACTGTCTTTACATTATAACCATGGGTATATGGTTCCGTGTACACAAATATGACCCCGAACAATATGGACCCTGTCAATATGGTCTTGCGCCTAGAATTGTCTGATACAATATGACCCGAATATATTATCCAGGACACAAATGATCGCGGACAAAATAAACCCGGTCAACATTGTGCCGTACCAAATTGTTTGTACATTATGGTCGTGGATGTATGGTTCTGTGGACACAGACGGCCCCGAACCAAACGGGCCCTATCAATATGGTCTCGCCTCTACAATTGCCTCACAAAATATGGTCCCGAACTAATGATCCAGGATATATATATATATATATATATATATGGTCCGGGTAAAAAGACCCAATCAATGTGGTGGCTAAGCCCTCTCCCCCCTCTCCCTTTTTATATTCTGGCCAAGGGATTAAAAACAGAAGCAGGAAAATCGTAAGCGCTGACATCGGTGACTAATCCCAAAAGTAATAAAAAACAAATGCAGATGAAAGGTTAGGCGCGCTTGTTCTGCTGAGACAAGTTAAAGTTCTTAGAGTGTTTATCAACTTTGTTTAGAAGACACCGCCTCGCCGGTTTCTTCTTAGTTAGAAGTGAGTTAGAAAAAATGTATATTACAGAGCCTAAAAGTGATGTTTTGCTGCTTCTTTTGGTTATATATATTAAAAAATCACTAGTAATAGGGGCCCATTGGGGCCACCGATGTCCACCTCTATGCCCTCCCGCCTGTCTGAAGTGGCCGGAATACATGGGAAGGTCGCGGACCTTTATATTAAGAATATTATGCAAACTTTATCATTTTGTTGTGCAGGATAGCTATGTCGCTGATCCAGCTGGTCGGCCTGTTCGGCTACGGCGCGGTGTTCCTGCTGCTGGCGGGCGAGCTGATCAGCGACGTGTCCCGGCAGCTGTCCCACGATGCCCTCGACTGGTCCATCTGCTACTGGCTCATCCCCATCGCCGTCGTCCTCGCGGGCCTCATGTGGCTCGGTACGCCTAAGGACTTCGGGTGAGTTTGACTGCCAATGAACGCTGTGTGCCTCTTGTCCTCTCCTGGAGCCAGCGCGGACAAGGGCCGCTTTTGCCATGGGCCAACTTTATGTGGCAATGAAGACAAAGCTATGAGCGCCCTGAGTTCCCGGACCCGGAACACCGATAGAAGCTGTGCACGAGCACTCTTCAATTCTTCATCGAGCCGTTTCCTCATACTGAGTTTGTACATAGTTTGGAACGAGTCTCCGACTGGTATGTTTATCGCGTCCCTCATTCGTGGTCCCTCGAGTTCCACATGGTGAGGGGTAAAGGTGCAGTGCTGTTTCCGCCGCGATCTTGGTGGCGGTACAGCAGCGGAGGTGGATGTGGCAGACGCTTGTTCTGCTGGAGGGTGCTCACTCCACGGATGCTTCAACAGCCAACAGAAACACGACATTCGACAGCATGCCACGCCAGCTTTATAGTGACGTAATTTGTTTGCCACTTAGAGACCACTTTAGCGCAATGCCGATGTAGGACGCTAAACACACCAGTGTGAGACGCATTCCAGCCAGCGATAGTAATGCGCATGCCTCTTTTATAGTCACCGACATGGTAAGTACTGAAGGGAGGAGCTTCAGTTGTCCCGTCTTCAGGACGGTAGCTATACCTACGTTCGACAAGGCTTCGATCATCGTGCACCTCGACCCCGCGCGCGCAGCCAAAGCACGGTGGAAGGCATGATGTGCGTGGTAGAAGGACGGGCGTTCGAAAAACACGCCTTGCCGTTCTCACTTAACCTTCTTATACCTGCCGGTTCACAAGCTCCACGAAAGGGTGCCGTTCGAAAACGACTATTTGCATGTTTCACCTTATACATGGCGCCAGAGAGCCAATGCATGTCCTCTGGGTAAGAACATCCCAAAACCATTACAGGCGATATGTGTGTGCAGCGGTTTTTTTGCTTTGTCAGGAACTATCCCTATTTAAATTCCGTCACCAAAGATTGCTAGAAAGATCTTTACGTACCCTTCAAATATTTGTGGGATGTTTGAGATGTCCATCGAAGTTTCTCAGAGGCCTGACGTACCTTTTCAATAATTTCTGGAAGGGTGTGAGGGGTCCGTGAATATTTTTTAGGGGCTATCTTTGTTATCTTTGACAATCTTTTCTGGAAAAGCACGTGACTCATGAAAGTAGTTTTAACGGGTCTGTTGCGGAATCAAATGACCCTTCAAGGTACATGCGTCAGGGGAAGTCAGCTTGGTCGCGTGTAGGAACAGTGCAGAAAAACACTGACGGAGCAGAGGAAACACGCCAACAGAACGAACGCTGACTCGCACAGTTTTTACTACTTGAAAGAGAGAGATAAAAAATAAAGGAAGACGCAAAAAAGGCCCTATCAGTAAAAGCCTGTGTCAAACACCTTGCCCCATCACCTCTCGTAGCCGTCACATGACCACGCTGCTACCTTTCACCCTTGCGCGTAAAAATTCAGACTTTCTTTTTCCAAAAGCGCTATTGACGCTTCACTTACACACTGTCCCCGCAGGAGTGGATATCTGAAAAGCTTTGGGCGCGTCTCTCGTCCATTTCATATTTGTTTCTTCCTAAAAATTGCAGCGCCATCAAAGGACGGTGCTACAATTTTAGGATGAGAAGTTAACACAGTGTTATGGGCAGTGAAACGGGAGGTGCCCTCCAACCGTAGCAAGCAAGGGGAGTAGTTATGTTCTCTGGGCCTATCAACTCCGGCCCAAACAGCAAACCAAAATAAATGACTGGTACTATCGCTTTAGTGTCTTAAAATATGATCTCAGCCGAAATATCACGTCAAAGTGAGGCCGCGTACTCCACTAAAATCGATTTGAAAGATGTAGACCAACTGCTCTCTAGCGGGGCGGCGGCAAAGCGGGTTAGCCTTTAGTCAAGAAAACACTGGCGCCAGCATCCCTGTGACGTCAAAGTCGCGGTGGAGCTGCTTTGATCGGTTATCTACCTAGGGTTCGTGCGTTTTCGGTTTCTATTTTTTCAAAATTCGGCGTACTTTTTTCGGTGTTTATTTTAAAATTCAATTTTCGGTTTTTTTCGGCGTATATTTATGCCCACAAAAGTTTATCGGCTTTTTTCGGTGAATATAAAATAAACACCAACGGACACCGGATCAGATGATCCTTGTAGCTCTGATATTTGTGATCACTCAAAGAATAACGGCACAGATACATTGAAAAAGAAATGGACACTTTATTTGGCAAATGTGTGCAACTGTAAAAGAAACAAGAAAAAACACTAGAAGCACAAACAAGTCAGATATGAAGCCTATGCCCAAAAAACATGGAACTTCACCTTCTGTACATCAGGATTACGTTATCTTATTATAGTACACACACATGTACGTTCCCAGGTTCTCCTCGTTGATCCGCACTCTTTCTTTCCTGTTAATATGACCCTGAGCTTCGAGAATGCCCTCTCAACGCTAACACTGGACACTGGCAGGCTGAGGAGATGAAGCGCTGCCTGAGCCAAAATCGGCCAATCAACCAATTGTGACCGCCAAAAGAGACACGGTGCGACGTTTTGAAGCTCAACACAACATGCAGAGCTTGCATCAAGTCAGTCTTCCTTACAACGAGTTTGAAAACACGCTCGTACATGGCGAAGTCATGGGGCATTTCGGACTTCACGTTCCGATCGATGATGCGCACATTAAACCAAAACGTCGTGATGGCACCCGTGTATCCCATACATTCGGACACGTTTCGATAGACACTGTCGTTCCACTTTTTCGCCACGGCTCTGCGGTACGACTGGAAGGTCAAAGTGACCTTTTCCGGTTAAAACTGAATTTTAGAAAATGGATTCGACGTACTTTTATCGGTTTTTATCGGTTTAAATAAAAAATGCCGAACCTAAAAACTGACCTTTTTCGGTTAAAACCGAATTTCCGAAAATGGATTCGGCGTACTTTTATCGGTTTTTACCTTACGCTGTATAAATCGCACTAAACGTCCAATTTGACTTTGGATTTATCGGTTTAAACCGAAAACTCCGAACCCTAGTTATACCGCGTAGCGCAGCACCAGTGTGACGTCATGTCGCGGCTGGATAGATGAATGGATGTTAATGACCATACACCTTTTGAACGGGCGGTAGCTTGCGCCACCTAGCCTAAGTCTAAAAAGACAAACATATGATTCCTCCCGCCCTTTTAAGCCAAATTTTCTTACCCTAATTATCACCAGACAGTGTGGGATATCACCAGGATGACCTTCTGGGGATCCGGCGAAAAAACTAAAAACGTCACCCCTGCCTCTTTCCCCTTGCGAGGGGGTCGCCAATTTTCCTCTGGTCAAACCTTTTCGGCGTCAGCCCAGCACCGGACCCACTGGGGGACAGGGCTGAGACTTTGGGCCGGAGCCACGCGGGACGAGTCCCTAATTTTCTTCTGTCCCGCCTGTCCCCAGCTGTGCTAGTTAGTTGTGCATCATTCAATTTTCCCCAGATAATTTCCGTCTTTACGGCTGATGATCAGTGTTGCCATCCCTTAAGCAGATAGTGTCGGTTTTGACGTAGACGGCCGAAACCAAACTTTGAGCCGTAATATTTATAAAACTGGGGTAAAAAAAATATCATGTTTTGTACTTTAGGGACACTGCCTTAGCTGAAAACAGTCCTAATCCCAAATTCAAAAATATTGACCGCAGTTGCCCTTTAAACACCGTGTTGTGTGCCCGACGTAACACTTTTTACACGAGAGGAAGATTTTGTACAGCATCTTACGATCGCTCTCACGTTTCTCCTTGAACATATTTGTTTCAATTTCTTGGGTCTGAAAACTGAAAGTAAAAACCAAAACCTTCAGTTGAGAGTCAGCGCTCGCCTTGTTTGTGTGTTTAATCTGCTCCTTTCTCTTTCTTTTCGCTGTTTCTACAATTTGTTTAACGTAATACCAACTAGCCCAACTCTCGACGTTACTTAAGCCACTGGGTCACTTTTGAATCGGGCGGCCGGATTGAACGGTCGCTCAGTGTCGGCTTCCCGTCCCACGCGTGGATATATCTCAGTGTGCGGATTGAAGAGAAAATGTCCCAGTGCCCTGTTTCTTTAGCCTATTGGTCTGTCCGACTTGAGAAGTTCAGTCCAACGCAGCGAGAAAAGACGCTCACTGGACGCCACCGCGTGACCGGCGACGAGGGACGACACCGTGATCGTGCTGTGGATTTCATAAACGACGGGATGTTGGTCTCGTGTTCGTGGTTTTTGCTAAACGTGTTACAGTGTTCGTGTGTGCGTGGGCGCGTGCGTGTGTTTGTGTGTGTGTGCGTGTAGTGCACCTGCTCGGTTTTAAGAGTTGAGCTACCGTACACACATGATGAAAACAGCTCAAACGACGCAAACGAAGTGAAGAAACAAACACGACAGGACGAAACTGCACTCGCAACTAAAGTTTTATTAGTGAAAAAGACAAAAATACATTGTTGAGGCTATCTGTTTTGTATACGTTGTTTTCTTTCTGTCTTTTTCAAAAATAAAAGTTTAGTTGCGAGTACAGCCTTGTCCTGTCGTGTTTGTTTCTTCACTTCGTCTTTGTCGTTTGGGCTGTTTTCATCATGTATAACGTTTACCAACTCGCACAATTCGCTACTTTACTGTACATCTCAGGAATTTACACAGCGGCATTGCGAGTAGCTCAAGATATATTTTTGGCAACAATTAAGAGCTCGGTTGCCGCTATTCGGTCTGATGGCTTCTATTTAGAGCTGTTTGCGCCAGGGTTTGAGTAAGCTGGTTCTTATCGTCTTGCTGAGTTTTACCCTGCATGTAAAATTTAATGTCTAAAATAAACTTCGAATGACGCTTTAAACAACTGTATTTTTGGTCTATAGTTCACACTCATTTGGCGTCTAATCGATTGAAAGACTGAGGGTGTCTGAAAGGCTGAAAAGAGTAAAGGTCTGATGGGTCTGAACGGGTTCGAAGGGCTCAGCGGTTTTTAAGGGCTGAGAGGGTCTCATAACACATCAGGTCTGAAGGGTTGTTTTCAATAGTGAAAGCTGATCCTGACTTAGGCCGAACTGTTCCCACCGCAGGTTCGCCGCGTTCGGAGCCCTGGGCGCCACCTTGTTGGCGTCCTTTATGGTGGTGGGTGTCTGCTGCTCCCGAGTGCTTGCCGGCACGGCGGCGGGACCTCGCCGCAGCGAGCTGAGTGTGGAAGGCTTCTTTCGCGGATTCGGCACCATCATGTTTTCGTACGGCGGCGCGGCCATGTTCCCCACGGTCCAGAACGACATGAAGGACAGGTCACGCTTCTCGGGGGCCGTCGTCTACGCCACCATCGGTGAGGAAGGATAGGGGAAGGATAGGTGTTTTAGCCGAATCGAAATGCTCGAGTAAAACTAAAGCATCCGGCCAAATTGGAGATTCTTTACCCATATTGGCCTTTTAGCCGAATTGAAGCGTTCTAGTCGAATTGGAGATTCTGGTCAAATCGGCCATTTAGCCGAATTGGAGCATTCAGCCGAATTGGAGCATTTATTCGAATCGGTCTTTTCAGCCGAGTTATGCCATCAGCCAAGTCCCAGTCGAACGCTGACGCTGGCGTTTTTTTTGTGTCTTTTGTCGAGCTCCAGCCTGTGTGCCACTTGGGGCGAGTGGCGGATCCACTACCGATGACGTCACGCGCAGGCCTTGCCTTCTAGCTGCTATTGCGTAAACACACCCACAGCGCTGTACGTCTAATGCTCCGTTTATCTGTGTGGATGCGTGTCGTGGCTTATGAGTCCTGGAAGAGTCCTTCAGTGCATGACATAAGTCTTCAAGCATACAAATGGCGCTCGTCCGAGATTCTCAAGCGCTGTGCCTGACCAGTCCCGGCGTGCTATCTTTGTAGCGCTGGTGCTGTTGTATCTGCTGATGAGCCTGATGGGGTTCCTGACTTTCGGTAGTGACGTCAAGGCCAACATCCTGCTGTCCATCGGAGATGGCGTGACCAGCATTGTGGTCCAGTGCCTGTTTATTGTGCACCTCCTTTGCGCCTTCCTCATCGTCATCAACCCCATGTGCCAGGAGCTCGAGGAGCACATTGGCGTCCCACCTGGTAAGGACACCATGCATGCCTCATCTCTTTAATAAAATCTGAAAAAGAAAAAGATGCCGGGATATAAGACGGTACGCCGAACTGTTTGGCTGCAAGACGTGTGGCATTTGTAGCTGGGCATGTAACCAGAAACAGATCTACGGAACAGCCGTTCCTTGCAGCCGCAAGATTCGCACCCGGCCAGATCACGGGCAAACATAAAGGAGTTTTCTTAGATCGTTTCCACTGTCCCGCAACGCTTTCCGCCACCCGCCACGAGGTCAGGGTCTCTGGAGACAAGGCTAGCACCGCGCGTGTGCAGTAGTGGCGTCTTAGTTCCGGAGAGCGGAGCGGAGATGGGAAAACGGTCTACGAAAACTCCCTATTTCGGACTTTTCGTAGATCGTAAGCCGCGGATTGCCGGTACTGGCAGACGCGTGGTCAATCCGTGCTCACCGTGACGAGCTCTCTCTGGCTATGCAAAGCTGTTGCGAGAGAAATACGAAAGGTTACTGTTATTTCGAACACTACTACAGTTTGACCACTGTGTGTATTTGAAGCGAGAAGCTGCTGGCGTATGATGTGTTTCCTTACGAACGCGTGGATGGGCCCAGGTTCAGACATCTGCGTACTGAGTGCAACCGACTGCGTTGTGACCGCTGACGACCGTTTACGACGAGTCTTGCCATTGCAACGTGCAGAAGCCTTTCGTCTGAACCAGTCATAAACAATCGTAACGCAGTCTATTGCACTCAAAAAGCACAAGTCTGAACCAGCCATCAGCATGCGGCAGGAGCGACACTCCTATCTCAGTAACAGCTATGCTTTCGATGCAGTCCTCCTGTGCGTCGGAGATGACCTGTCTGCGACCCTTGGACGACGATTCCCCGCACAAAACAGGACTCGGCGTTTGCTTCGTCTTTGCAGAGTTCACGTGGAAGCGGGTGGTGTTGCGGTCATCCTTGATGCTTGCCGTGCTGGTAGTGGCTGAGTCGGTGCCGCACTTCGGCAAGGTGCTTCCGCTGGTCGGCTCGCTCCTGGTGGGACTGACCACCTTCATCCTGCCCTGCGTCTTCTACTACAAGCTGTGCAGCGACACAAAACGGGAGTGGCCAGAGAGGTGCGGTATTTTCACCTGCGTGGCGTGGCACCTCGTTAAATGGCCTCGTGAGAGCACGCTCAGCGATAAGTTGCCTACAATTCATCTTAGCATTGTAAAACAAGCCGGAAAAATTGGCGTCTGCACATAGAAACCTCAAACATTAACCGAATACGCGTTTATGCCGTGCATTCCACCTGGTAAAAAGTAAAAATGTAGCGTCATTTTTGAAAAAGAAGTAAGACAAACAAACTTACCCCGAGTCAACGGCCGGCATGTTCGCAGACGATCAAGTGAAAAGTCATCGATTTAAAAGAGGTGTCAACTGAAACAACAGAGGGCGTTTGCAATTTAATGGCAGATGCCTCCTGGGCGGACAGATTGCTAGTGCGCATGCGTTATGTTGTCGTGAGTAGAGAAGGAAAGCGGGTGGAAAGGCAGAGGTGCCTGCAGATGACCAACGCTGTCGTCCCCTCCTCGCAGCTCGTGTTGCACAAGTAGGTAAGCGCCAAAAACACAGGGACAACAAAGTAGACAAACAGGTGCGCACTTGCGACTCACGTTTTATTTGAAAAACAAAAACACTCACATATATATAGCCGCGGCCAAACGAAGTCATGGCTAATTCCGGTGTAACCCCCGTAACAAAAAAGAGTACTCATTTGCCGATAAGGACAGTGACGTGCCACTTATACTTTTGTCGCTCTTTGATTTGATTTCAAAGGCCTCGTGTAGCTCTGTAGAAACACGATCTAGGTACCTAGCCAGAAACCTGCTGTCGCTAAATGATTGGGCACATGGGCAATGACTGCAGTGAGTGGCAGGGTGTCCCGACGGGGTAGCTTGCGTAGCCGCGGCATGCTCGCGCGCACGGTCATTGAAGCACCTGCCTGTCTAATCTATGGAGAGCCAAATGTCAAGGGTATTTGTACGCTACTCCCGTAGTGCACTCTGTGTATTTGGCGCGGTGCCTCGTTTTGCAAGAACCTGTAGAATCACTGGGATTGTTGATCCTACGGCACAACCGCGACAGCTTATTGGGTGCAGTGAAAACCACGGGTACCTCGTACCGAGCGGCCACTTTCTTAGTAATATGCGTGATGGTGTGCATATAGGGAAGTAAAACCGGCCTCGCCGTATTCCTGTCGCGGGGTTGGCTCTGTATCCCTTTAATTTTCTTTACCAAGCTTTTTACCACCTCCACCAGAGTGCACTGAGGGAAGCCCGCTCTCTCCAGCCGCGCTAAAGGCTCCTCGAAACTTTCTTGAGCACTATGCCTGCAAGACTTCTTGAGAGCCGCCTCTAGACACATAGAGGCAATGGTTCTTTTTTTACTATTTTTGAATGGGCGGAGTTAAACGGAAGTATACCTTTCTTTGGACGTGGCTGATACATCCAGCAAATATGGTCCTTCTGTAGACTTAACCTGAGATCCAGGAACTGGAATCGTCCATCCCTTGGCTCCTCATGAGTGAATTTTAAGCCACTACAACATGACCCCAACATCTCCAACACCTCCGTCACGTCCCTAGTTCGTGTGTCAACCTGTTTACTCAGAATGAGGAAATCATCCACAATCTGAAGACTTTGAACATGGTAGAGTCTCGCAATTTCTCTGAGATGGCTCTTCCGCAGACACTTAAAAAAATGTTCCACTATAAAGGAGCCATACAAGAGCCGATGCAGATGCCCCTCTCTTGTACAAAAAGATCCCCCTAAAAAAAAAAGTGCGCTTTTAGTAAAAAATGAAGAGCTCCAGAAACTGTTCGATGCTAATACCACAAGAGCTCTGGAACGGAAAAATACCGTTATGTTCAGTGCACTCTCTGACAGACAAGAAGAGGGGTCCGTGAGGCACCGAATAAAAAGGGTCTTCAACGTCAACAGAAAATACAGCCCGCATTCACTGCGCACACTCTCTAAAAAAAAAAATCGATAATGCATTAAGAGTGTTGCAGAATGAACGGACCGCGCAACTCAAGAGAGTCAAATGTCTATACAGGAAGCAAGCCACATGAAACTGCCATGAATTCCTTTCGGTAACAATAGCCCGAAAGAGGACAAAGATTTTATAAGTCTTTTCGGTGAAAAAAATGTCCGGTTGTAGTTTCTTGCTGGCTTTGGCACTTTTATTAAGCAGCCCAGGTAGTTCCGTGACACCGCCCATCTCCATGTATATATATATACCATATGTTTTCTTTTTTTTATTCTGGCAGATTTGTTAAAAAAAAAGCCATGAAAGCTACACTTACTTGGTAACTCAGCGCTGTGGTATACACCAGAGTGCTGAGATAGCGTTGTGGTGCATACGTGTGAACAGGCTTTAACGCCCCTGAAAAAGTTTTCAGACCAGGATAAATCTAAAGCCGCAGACACACGGCGGCTCATACCCCTTACAAAAATATTTCAGGCAGTCTATAGATATCATATCAACGACTCTTTCAAACCGAAGTCTATAGAGTACAGACCATAGAAATGCTATATTAAATTTCTATCACCACGCCTCAATGAAGTTTTCGTCATCATATTTCTATAAAATTTCTATATGAATTTTTATTTTTATTTACCTCTTTCTTGAAATCGTGATTATAAAAAATACAGAAATATTGGATTGTGGTCACTGATGTCACAAGTTACTGTGCCAGCAACTTTAACGTCTGTATTAACATTAGCGATAGAATGTCGATGGAATTAGAAGTAGATAGGGTTACTCTTAGTCGGAGACGTGATGACATTTCTAAATCCGGTGGAGTTTAGTGTAGTCGTGAGTAGTATAGTTTGAACCGAATTTTCAAAAGTATATTGACGTGAAAGTCACCCCTCAGAATTAAATTATGCTTGTTTACTGACACAAATTCTAAGAATTGCTCAAGAAAGGAAACAAAGTTGTCAAAGTTTGCCGCTGGCGGGCGATATAAAACAGAAGATATATTTTTTTCCATGTCTTATGGTTAATATCTCGTAGTCGCTTGTGATTTTCGAATAACTATCCAGTAGCTCCGCATGAATGTTCCGTTTGAGGTAAATTGGCCCACCACCACCACGCTTATTACTACGATGTAAAAATTAAGTTATTTTCGTAACCATCTAAATGAAGCATAGCAGCGTCTTGCTGATACCATGTTTCAGTAAACATAATAGTATCAAATGAGATCTGAATTTCATCAAAAAGTGAAAAAAAAGTTGATCAAATTTATTTTTTTATAGACCGTGCATTCAAGTGAAGGTCCCGTTATAACCGATGGGTGTGTAAGGTGCTTACTGCTTTCGCTAGGCAACACATATTCCACGTGCTGCATCAAGAAAAAAACAGAACAAAATAATAATACGCCACAGAGGCACTGATTACGTTAACTAATCTTAACAAGGTCAGCTCGCTAGCAATGGGGATGACAGGTGCATGTTCAGTTTTACGAGCGAGGATTTTGCCATTTTGTACCCAGACAAATTTCCAATTGCATTGCCGCCTTTGTTACCGCCATTCCAAGGATTTGTTTGAGAGTTGCGCAAAGATGTTCATTCACAAAGATGGCTGCTTGCGAAGGAACGCCTAAGTCTGAGTTTATAAGGCGTTTCTTTTTTGCTTTCCGAGCACCGCATCACGTTTCTTTCGGTTCATAATCTGCACAATGATGTTGGTCTTTTCGGCGTCTTCGAGTCGGTACGCGATGACATGCGGCGATATCAGCACACGCGATCGGCTCACCGATCGCACACCTCAGTTTATCAAGCATATCGTAAAGGTTTTCCTGAGTGCGCTTCTTGACTCCCTTTATCTCAGTGTTTCCGTTCCTAGAATACTGTTCGCAGTGTGTTAACCGTTCCTGGCATTTCTTCAGTTCTTCCTCCATTGCATCACACTTTAGGCAAAGATTTGCGTAGTCCTTTTCAGGTTTGCGTTTTCTCTCATGGCGGTTTGAAAGTTTCCCCCGATTTCTTCAAACGTTGTATTCACGAAGGTCATGCTCTCTTGCACACCTTTCAACTCTGTTCGCGTTACACGGATATCTGCCCGTACGTCTCTTTCCAAAGATTCTCGTAAATTCTTAAATTCTTGACGAAATTCATCTTTGAAGTCATTCAATGTTTTTACGAAATCCTTCGCCATTCGAATAAACAAAGCAGCAATCGAATGACAGGAGTGAAAAACAAACTTTTAAGAACATTTGCAAAAATGAGGAAGTGCAAGTTTGGCAGCGGCGACGTAAGACCTTGCTGAAGTTTGCAAGTAAGAAGAAAAAGTATACACAAACCTGTAAAACAGCTGATTGTAAGCGTTGCTCTTATCCGTCGCTGCTGCCAAGTGCAAGCATACGACAATGCAGCCTTCTTTGTAGTGCAGCGCAGGCAACACTGGACAGTCTTGACCAATGGCCAAAGTTGTAGTAGTAGTGCAGCGCAGGCAAACTGCGACAGTCTTTGACCAATGGACAAAGTTGTGTCAGCTTCTGTGCTTTTTTGCTCGGCGTTTCATCCGTCCCGGAAAATAAACCTCCAGCAATTACAAACTCAACTTACTATATGCCAGCGTCACTCGGGCGGCGTTCCATCGGATTACTACCAGCGTGCAAGCGGGTAGGGAGGCAGTTTGCCAGATCGCTTCAAGGTTTTTCTGAGCCTCAACTACCTGCCCGCCCCTGGCCGTTTCGAACTGGATGAGTATCGTAAAACAGTGCGTTCGTGTGATCACTACTGCGTGATGCACGTTAAAGGCCCCCCAGGCTGGCGGTCACAATTACTGATCTGTGGTCACACATCACTCTGCACTGGCAAATATTGCAGCACAACCGGGACACTCGTCGTCTCATTTAATTGCCTGACCAACTTCGCGCAGTCTAAATATCACATACGAACTTTTCTAAACCTGATTTCGTGAAAACCAGTGAGACGTGAAAACTTTATCTGAAACTGAAACTGTAGAGGAACATGAAAACCAGACTTCGAACTTTGCGAACTTGGACTTAAAAGATATTGGAAATCTTCAAAGTATTTTTTTTTTCGAATTTAGCCCTAAAAAGAGAATCGAAACCTTCGAAATTTTCGACCTTTATGTAGAAAAGAAATTCAAAATCTTCGATTTTTCGAACTTCAGATTTAAAGAAATTCGAAATCTTCGATTTATTCGAACTTCCCATCCCAAGACATTCAAAATTTTCAGAATCGAACGAATTTTAAGTTACGAAAGTTCGAAATCTTCGCACTTTCTCGAACGTCAAGTGAAAAAAAAAATTCAAAATATTCGAACCCAACTTTTAAAACCGTGAAAGCTTCGAACTTTTCAAAATTCGAAACTCCACAGTGTTCGAAAATTGCGAACTTTTCGAATTTGAATCTCGGTATGGTTCGAAAATATCGGAATCTTTCGAATTCGAACCTAGGGTGGTTCGCGGCATCCCTAATCAGAATGATGTATTAACAGTGTGAGCGCGGCTTAAAACATACCCCTTACACTTTCATCCGAAGGATGGAAGTATAAGGGGTATGTAAGGGGTATGTGTAAGGAGCTATATGTAAGGGGTATAGAATGTGTAAGGTTTATATGTAAGGTGTATGAAAGCTTCCACTTTCATCCGATGGATGGTCCGCCCTCTGGTCGTTCGTCTTTCAGGAAGCTACCGCTCTGGGAGAAGTCGGTGCTCGTGGAGATTGTGATCGTGGGAGTGATCGGGACCGTCGCTGGCACTGTGTCCTCGGTCAAGGACTTGCTGGCTCCCGGCTCATTCGCCCTGCCATGCTTCATCAGCACGGATGTGGTCCTCTGATTTCTTCGGAGCTCGGACGGAGCGCACTGGAGTGACCACGCGTCATTCTCGGACGCCAGATGCCCAAAGAACTGCTCGGTCGCCGCTCGGGCCACAAACGGCTCCTGCACTTCGTTTCACAAGACCACAGCAAACGCTTGGAACCGACGAGACCAACCGAGCGGCGCTAAAAGCACGACGTCACAACGACCGTCGTTCATTTTGTACGTTTCTTCCCACAAACAAGACCACTAAAAAGCAGAGACTACATCAGGACTTTGTGTTTTTAGTCTTTACGTTTCCCTTTGTGTGTCATCTAACCTTTGACTGCGTCCTGATTATGTGAAACGAAGCGTGTACAAGGTGTTTTATTCATAACGTTACAGATTTGTTAAAAAAAGAAAAACGAGAAAGCTACATTAATGCGGTTTGTGTAGGTGCGTTATACCACTGCAACCAGGAAGACATAATATAGAATGTTAATTGTCACGATAATTTGGTGAATTACTGAGTTAGCGGTTTCAGATGACGCTCAGCAAGTTACTCGTTGGAACCGTACGTGTATTCTAACTAAGAAAAAGGTTAATGATGACATATTTGGTATAGCGAGTTCGTTTCACACGCACTGGCACCGTTCGAGTTCTCTCCCAGAATGCATCGCACTCGCAGTGTGTTGCACAGAGAACTGGACTCAAACGAACACGCCCAATGCACCGAGTGCAGAAGACTGATGCTGCCGCCATCTATGTTGTAGAAAAGGTACCGACTTCAAACCGAAACTAGCTCCTTTCTGTTCGTAGTGATGGTTGGGAATGCGAGAGTGCAGTCGCAACCTAACGTTTATCTACAAACGTTGGTCGCTGCAACCTGTAGTTTATATTTACGATGACCTCAAGCAACTCGGCTGTCGTAGAGATAGTTACAGACGGCGTAAATTTCCGCAACCAGCTGTCTACAAAGCAGCTGGTTGCGATCTCTTTGCACCCGCTTACACTGAAGAAAACTGATGATGCTGTCCGAGCAGAAGCTTGATCCGTTTGAGCATTGTGTTATGCGTGAATCACCGAAAGGGTACGGCTTAGAACTAATCTGTTGGAATATCCAGCAAAACTTTTCGTGGGACTTTCGATTTCGATCGTCATTACAGGTGGATCAGATATTAGCCTTGGTGAGGGCGTCGAGAACGATAGTTTTGTCGAACGAAATACGACGGGGCAAGTTAGCTGACGTTGGTAAATGTTAAACATGATGATGTTGCCCAAGCCTCGGGTAAAGTCACTCTGTCTAGCTTTCTCTGATGCTTATTGGGCTGTCAGAGGTTTCTGCTGTGGGAGTTCAGTCGACAAATGTTAAATTTTTCACCCGCACACGGATGGTGATAAACATATCTCGGGGGCCGCTGATGCGTTTGTTCTGAGAATTTCTTTACACACTGGTATATTTCAGCGTCTGTACGGCAACAGAGCGACTTAAAACCTGCAAATAAAGCACGGTTTGTCAATTTCTTCCTTCATGAAATAGCAGACGCTCATAATTCAAGCTCGCATTTGATTCCGTTGCCCGCGGAACGCGATTTCTATCAGAAAATCTAAATTTTTCTCTTTTGGTTCCGCGACACATCGTAGCAGACGAACCCTCGTCGTCTGCTCCTGCTCCTCGCCGAAGCGAGGCATGACGGGATTGCATTTTGGCGCACTCCTGATTTTCTCGGTGCAGCGAGTGCATGCACGCGTGGGGTGCCCGCGCTGAAACAAACTCGGAGAGTGCAACCACTCGTGGAGTGCCGGCTGAAACGAACCCGCTCCACGCTGCGAGTGGGCACGCGTGGGCACGAGTGCCGTGAAACGAACTCGCTATTAGTCATTCGACGAATAGTGACTATCTGCCCGCTATTGACCTCGAGGTCGACCTAGAGATGGCGCTACTGTCGCGCTATCATCATCATCATCAAAGCGGGGATAGAAGCAGGGCTGCACCATGGGCTCTTCACGTTCGCTCGAGAGACGGTGTAGATTCTTGCGTTTATTTTCTTGCAGAGTATCGGTGGGAAAACAATTTTAGCGGAAAATGGTGCCGTACTGTTCGGTGCTTTAGTGAAGATCGAATCGTGTTACCAGCGTACGGCCTAAATTTAAATAACCGCTCATGCGGATGCGTCGTCTGCTCTAGGCAGACGTTGGGAAGCATGGATCACCACGACGGATGCCTGTCTCCGGATGAACTGCACTAATTATGTTAAATATTTGTTTCGTTTAAAAGAGATGTATCGGCTTATACACCGTGGGAATTAAACAAAACAATGAATTCCAACCCGGATAACATAATACGGTTACTATGAAATCTCAGGTTCGATGCATTTTGTTTAGTTTTTAGCTTTCGCAGTAATATAAATATTTAGCATGAAGAGAAATTAGTGCTGTGTCGGAAATTACCGTGCTATTGAGTTCCGCTGCAGCCCATGTTTCCCTTTACTGTGTCACGGTGTGGGTAAATTTTTCACAGTCGGAACAATTATATATACTGCGTTGCGATGAAGAGAGACCGCCACGTCTAGTTGCGATCCGGAAACTGTTCGTTGGCAGGACAACTGAAACAAGTGAAACAAAGTATTCTAATATGTCTGTCGCGAGTGGAAAAAACGAGTGTAACCGAGCAACGCAGTAGCGTGTGTGTTATTTGATACTTTTTTCGGTAGCGTATAGGTTCACCCACTTTAATTTTCTCAGTGGGGGCCGCCGATGTCAAAAGGCTGATATTATAAAAATGATGGCTAATTAATCTTCTGTTCAGACATAGACTCTGCAACTTCAACGAACGACCCGCACCACGACACAGACAGCATCGGCCACAGCGACACTCTTTTACTGATGAGGGCTAGCGACTCTCACGTCACTTTCCGATCACCCTCTGCCCTCACCTAATGCATATCGGGACTGGGCAGTTCATCGATTAACCTTCATATTATTCGAGTGATGCGTTCAGTGCGATATATATTTTTTTCCGTTTAATCGGAATCTTGTGCTGGAGAAAGTCGCGAACAAGTAAAAAAAATGCCTGCTTTAATATTTCTTACGTGTTTCTTTCTTTTAGGACGCAAGTAAACCACTTCAGCATGCTTGTGATTGTCATCGAGGGTAATTATACTGTTTAAATATTAACTGAAAAAGGACTTTAACTTACAAGGCTTCCCGTGTTCATATTTTTGTAGGCGTCAAACGTGAAGTTTAAAATGGGAATGCAATATGCCATTTATGAGATTGTAAAGATAGTAAACAAATGTTAGTTTTAACGCCTTTCATGCAATATGAGCGGTGAAAAATCAACTAACGGATTTATCGACTGATTATTCTATTAAAGGGCATCGATCACTCGGGTTAAATTTTTAATCAAACCATAGCTGAATCAACATTCAATGTTTTGTAAAAGTTGTGGTTTTGGGAGATAACAAAAATATGCGGGACCAGCGGTTCTATACAAACCACAACACTACGATTACGGAAGCTTCCGACTTAATAATAATCGCTTTGCTGAATTTTCACGCACGTGAAACGCTACAACACAACCTTTAGTAGGAAGAAACGGCAACCAAAACACGAGTTTAATGAGGAGGACGGCTCAGCTGAGCTGGAAACCGGATTGCATCGTCGAGATCCATGCTTCTGGACGAACGCCCGTAGCAGACGACGCACGGCGGTATCCCCCTTTCGCATGTTTCCAGCTTCGGCGGTCGCGACACGGTTCGATCTCGAGGCGAATATTATGCGCCCCTGGCCGTACAACTCACCTGCACAGACCGCATAGGTGTAGCTTTCATGGCTTTAGAAAACAAAATATGTAAAGCCAGAAAACACACACACACGCACACGGCACACACGCACACACGCACACGCACACACGCACGCACGCACGCGCGCGCAGACGCACGCACGCACGCACACACACACGCACGCACGCACACACGCACGCACGCGCACACACGCACGCACAGCAGCACACACACACGCACACGCACGCACACACACACACACACACACACCTTAGCTATAGTTGTTCCTCCCACCCCTTTCTACTTGAGCAGAGCGAACGTTGGAGAGAAGGTCGCCTCCTCTTTAGCGTTCCCTCCGCTGGAGTGGAAAGAGAGGGGGGAGGTGGAGCTTCCCCTAATTCTTAACGCTGGATTACATACGTCACGAACCGGAGGCCAGCGTCGCGAAAGATTGGAGACGAGTGCCAGCCGAACGCTCCTGGCGCCTCACTCGTCGTGTCCGCTCAGTGTCTCGCGCGGCCTCCGGTACGTGACGTGGCACATCCAGTACCGCGGCCTAAAGTAACTGGATCGTGGAAAATATAGCGCCCAGCTCCTCGTATGCGTCGCCATTTTGGCCCTTGATAGGAACAATTTCTCCTTGACGTCTCCATTTTCGAGAAGCCGATCTAAATTCTCTGGTGACGGGTATGCTTTATTGAACAGCGTTCTGCTACTACCGACGAGCCAATCCGCCTTGCGAGGTTTTGGTTGTCTGTATGTTAGCATTTGTTTGTGTTCGGCTAGCAGGTAAAGAAGGCAATGGCGCAACTTTCACAGGATCCAGTGACTTCAGCGCGGCATTGCTATTTAAAGAGGTGTATCCTTCTTTTGTCGGGTGCCATTTTACGGTGCTTTGACGACACGCGCGAGCACTGTCGCTGACCTCGCGGTATAGCTAGCTCTACACGCGGAGGATTCTTTCAAGCCGGGATCGCACTGCTCCTACAACATACAAAAGACCCGGCATTCGCTGAAGACAAGACAACAGAATTGTCTGTGAAACGCCTGGAATACGCTCAAAGTACGTTTGCTTGATACGTATGTATGCTTTGAACATATGTCTGCAGTAAGAACCTCCCAATATGACACGTGTGGCGGGACCCGTCACACAAGGAAGAGCACGCCTCAGAAGGTGTCTGCCGAGGCTCTCTTGCACGATGCACTGGCGGCGTGAGCACGGCTTTAATCCCCGCAGGAATTTCCCGGGCCGCGACTTCGGGACCTCAAACTGAAACCACCGCCGGAATCGTAAGATAAACATCTCGCATCGAGACTAGTGAGCAGAAGTGACGTGGGGATTTCTGTAGTAAGCTCACGCACCAGTTCGCCGGTGTCCTCCCGGATCTACCGAAGGGAAAGGAAGACTCTGCGGGTGTTTTACTTGCAGCCGTCGAGCGTCGACTGACCGTACCGAAACGAGTGTCAAGCGCGAGCGTACAACTTTACAAAACAACAACAACAACAACAACAACAACAAATAAACAAAAATAAACAAACAAACACTGCACTGAAAACACGAGCGATTCTGTAGTCACCCAAGACGAGAACAGTAGAGAGGTCCTTTAATTGTTCCCGCCTCCAGAGCGTGCTTCCCGTCTTCGATAATAGCTTTGGCGTCTTGAGAAGGTTGAGAGTTCAAGGTGACATAGAAAGCTAAGGCTTCGAAACGCTTCCCATGTTTTGTCTTGTGCAATACCCTGACTGAACATCAAGGGTTCACGCGTCTGCATACAAAAACACCAGGTGAGGTGACAGGCGCTCACGTGAGGCCCGGCATCGAGAGAGACACCCTTCTGTCCTCGTCTAAATGTAATTGTGTTGTTGGTATGTTTAGACAGGTTAGAGAGCCTCAACGTGCGGCGACTGGAGTCGGAGACACTCCAGCGCGCGCTGGTTGATTTTGTCGTGCTTTGCCATAGCCTGCTATATACCGACAAAGCCTGGCAGATCGCCATGAGAAGCGGCCGCCGAAATAGAAAAGGTGGAGCGGCGAGACAACGGATGGGGAGAGAGAGCCACGTGACTGGCGCCCTGCTGCGGCGGGACGCCGAAGCACACTTCTCCCGAGCTGAACAAGTGTGTTTCGGGTCCTCGCCACCGCAAAAGCTGTACGCTGACGTCCAGGTTCCCCGAGAAATGACCCTTTGATGCTCTGTGCTACCAGATTTTCGCGTTCCAAATCTGCGACCGGGCACTCGATGGCACCGTTCTCGACCTGCCAGGCTTTGTGAGTGTAGAGGATGCCATGGTCGTACTTTGCCCGCGTCTGCTGACGAGACGTCCGCGCGTTATCGGAGATAGAAAGCTCGCACAGCAGGCGGTGCTTTTAGGAGGAGTATTTTCATCTTCTGATGCAAGTAACGTAATGTTTTCAAACTTTAGCATTTTATTACCACCGCCAATTTCAGCTTTCTGCGATTTGCGTAATTGATGTTTGCGGGTAAAATCGCTCGACGAGGAAAAAGAAAAAGAGGTCGAAAAATTGTTTTGTTTTGTATCGAAATTCTTTAAAAGGAAGAACTATGTTTTTAATAAAGTTTACATTCGTGAAAATACTTTAATCATAGAAATTGAACGTTGACTCACTGGCTTCGAAAGCAGGCATCTAAATTCAACTGCGCGAAATTCGGTTTCCTTTTTCGAGGCGGGGGGGGGGGGGGGTTAATAGCTTCCCTACTTCTTACATTGCCATCTCCGACGACTAACACTTCCAACTGTACTGCATCGAATATTTCCAGGCCGTCACGTGGCCGATGGCTTCCACACAGATTCCACAAAATAAATCAGCAGCGCACCTCGATTCATCCGCGCCCATAGCTGATTCTTTAAAAACTCAGATCAGCAATGGAGGAGAAAAAATTGGGGTTTTCGTGTTCTTTTGGAAATGAACTGCGGCGAAAGCCGAGGCCTTGCACACAGGCAACACAACATGACACGGCAGACTGACCATCACGTGACGTCACGACACACCGGAAAATCTGGACGGAGGAATTTCTCAGACACGAAGACCATGCAGGAAACCGTGACACTGTTATTACCGAAAAAAAAAGAAAAAAAGAAGTGGCATTCAATGTGACTGTTTAGTGGCAGGGTTTACACGAATGCGATCATAGCGCATCGAATCGAAACGGGACCCAATCACACGCACCCTCTCTTCATACTTCTTCCTCATCTACGCGTCCTCTACCAATCAAAATAGTCAAATCTCGATTCGATGCGCTACGGTTGCATCCATGTGAACGCAGCCGGTAGAAGGCTTTCTTGTCGATGCCATTTTCAGTGTTCCTACGTATGGCGCGTGCTTTGCTCGCTTTCCGACGCAGCCAATGCATTTTACTGGACTCTGGATTCGTAAACACGGAAAAGGTCTATAGAGTTGATTGCGACGTGCCTTTCTCTCTTTCTCATCCCGAACATATTCACGGAAAATTGTATACGCCCTGCGTCGCGGATATAAAGGAAGGGCAAGGTTTCTTTGCCTTATGTAATAGTTTCCTCCAACCACCGCAGTGCACAATGCCGGCCATAGATATATGTATCGATTCGGCCAAGACGCACACGCATGCTGGGTGGACAGAGTCAGACGCGTCTGTGTCATAGTCGTTTTATTGAATTTCAAACGTTCGCTTACGTGCTGAATGATATCGAGACAGAACGGAAAGCACCCAAACATCGTTACGGCCATTGTAGACCGGACCATTCCGTTCACCACAAACTTGAAAGGGCAGTGGAAACTAGGTACACATGATCACGTGATGTAAGGCCGACGGTTGACTGGTCCAACGAGTACAGATTAATGGAATTGAATGGACGCCAATGGAGTTCCGAAATACCGAGGAAGCTGCTTCCACCGGATCACGAAAAACTCCATCGGCGTATATTCAATCCCATTTCCTCAATTCAGCCGCTAGGCCTCGCCAGTTTTAGCGGCGTATACACCTGGATAGGCGTTTAGCTCCCCGCTTTCCTATCTTAATGTCTTTCCCGCTCGATGGTGTGTCGCCTCTTCTGGAGTTGTGAATATACCCTTTCTTCCCGTGTGCCAGCTTTGAGCCGCCATAACTAACCTTCTGTTGCTTCACCGAGACGATGGACACTGAAATGGGTAAAGAACCGCTCCACACAAAGACTGTGTTTCGGGTCAACAACACTGTGGTGTCAAAACGATCACGCGGAGCGAAAGGAACCAAAATGAAACAATA
Organism: Ixodes ricinus; assembly: GCA_037355805.1. Taxonomy (NCBI): domain Eukaryota; kingdom Metazoa; phylum Arthropoda; class Arachnida; order Ixodida; family Ixodidae; genus Ixodes; species Ixodes ricinus. The sequence goes on from JAZHYW010022597.1 coordinate 63,986, forward strand.
AGTGAAAGTCGGTTGTGGCTGTAGGTATGCGAAGCTGCTGAAAACCGTTTATAAATGGCGCGAGCAGTCTAACTTTCTTAATAAAGAATTTGCGTAATGTGAAAACATGCTTGGCGTGCACCGAGAGTCTTGGAATGATGACGCCAATCTGTCGTACATCTAGGAGGACCACATGTATTGCCAAGAGTGGAAATAATTGACAAGCGCACAAAATAATGATTTTCAGCAGCTGCAAAAGTCCTCTTAAAAAAAAAAGAAAAAAAATTTGAGGCAAAATAAAATTCAGGTACTTTTAAGGAATGTTTCTGGCAGCTAATATTAAGCAACGTTGGCAAAACATTGGCTTCAAAGTGAATATTAAGTTATCATCTTACCGCTCAGTATATTAAAAAAATTAAAAGAAGTGGACGCAGAAAATGGGCTTCCTGATACGGTTTCGAAGCGGTCAGCATCATTATTTAATGCTTCGATGTACGAAAACCGGTTTTGTTTTCATTTAACCAGTCCACATAAAATATGCGAATGCCAGATGTCCAGAAGAACAAGACATTACGCCGTTTCAGTACACATATTGCAAGACAAAGCCTAGGCGATTCTAAATAAAGACAATGGCGGCACATTTTTTACATCCCAATAGTACCTAAGCAGCTCGCCTGCGTACCTTCTTGGAAATATATATATATATATTTTTTTTCAGTATACTACAATTACTGTACACGTATTGTGCAAAAGGATTATCATCGTATCACGCACGAGCAAGCTCCGTACCTGCCAGCGAGTGGCGAACGACCCGGGCAGTGATAGGGACTTTTAGCAAACCGTTACCGTGTTCCGCGTACCGTACTACTGCGCGCTTGGGTGATACCGTGACCGCGGGGCGCGCGCTTGAAAGCATGCTTAAAAGGCTCCGGCAGTATACGGTACGCGGAACACGGTAACGGTTTGCTAAAAGTCCCCAATACCCAAGCGAGGGTTTATATACAGTACAGCGGTACGACTCGAGTACGGCGCCTGGAACGCGTCTCCGACCGGTCTGTTTAGCGTCCTGTTCCGCACATACATTGAAACGGGTCCTAAAATGGCAACAAATGACGTCACAAAAGCCGGAGTGTCACGCTGTCGGATGTCGCGATCCTGGCGGTTGGGTGAAAAAGTTCCGAAAAAAAAGCAAAGTGTCATTGCCGTCGCGGCGTACCAAGTCTTGGCAGCTGAAGCTTCCGCGGACTGTCGAGCTGTCAACAGGCTTCAGCCCCATCCACCTCCACTACTATGACATGACTAGGACCGCGCTCGGCGACAATATGGCACTATTATGACGTCATCAGGCGGAGATCGATGAACCACTTTTATTTGAACCGGGTAAACGCACCGGTAGGAAAAGCGTTCCAGGCAACGTCCCAAGCAGCACAGATTTGGCCAATCATTGGCCAATGGCTGGAAATGGTCCTTTGGCCAGTGGCCAGACAGTGGCCAGCCATTGGCTGATCACTGGCCTTTCTCTGGCCATTGGCCACATGGCCATCAGCCATCGGCCAAGCATTGGCCGATGAATGGCCACTGTCTGGCCACTGGCCAAAGGACCATTGCCAGCCATTGGCCAATGATTGGCCAAATCTGTGCTGCTTAGGATAGCACCGGCAGAACGGGTCCCCCCAAAAAAAACGGTTACGTGCGCGGACAGAAATTCGTATTTACAGCCAACTTTGGCGAAAAGGGAACTCTCGGGAATCGCAGACAGCGAGTAAAGGTTAGCCTTAATAGACATTTGCAAGCAGGCACGTTTCAGAAACTATTGTCTGGCCACTGTGGATGGAAAATGCTTGGTTTGGGCGCCAGTCTGGCAACTGTGAGTACTCCTCAGCGAGACTCAACATTACCAGAGTCTGTCGCAGGTTAAGAAAAGCGGCACAAGCTTCTCCCATAAAGCCCTTCACTCTTCCCACTTTAGCAGAGCGAGCGCTGGAGATGATGTGGAAAGGAGGATACCACGAATCATGGCGACCAGAGAGCTTTGTTGGAGGAACTTGTTCTGCTATTATAAACCCGCAACAGCTGAGAGATCAACTCAGTTATGGAACTGTTCATAGAGGCTGCTTCTACGCTCAGTACAACCCCCCTCCCCCCTCCCCACCTTCTTTTCTAAAGGTTTGCCTCCTGTCGTCAGAAGCCGTCACGGCTCTGGAGACGGCTGGTATGGTAACCCCACAGAATACACTGGTTTAGAAGCACAGCGTCTAGATGGCGATTTACCTTGGCCGCCTCAAAGAAGACAGTTTTAAAGTAGGTCCTCCAGATGGCGCTTCGAACGACGGGTGGTGGTCTTGGCAGGGAGAAAAGTGGATTCGCGCCTCCGCGGAATTTCCGCAACTGAGTTGATCTATAGCCGGTGACAGGTAGGAGTTCAGGGTAAGCTCCTTCCATCTTTCTTCACGTTAGCAGAGCGAATACTCGAGTGGAGGTCGCCTCCTCCCCAGTGTCCGCTCTGCTAAATTGGAACGAGGCGGGAGGAGCTTGCCTCTGAACTCTTAAAAGTTACGTTGGCAAGGCTTAACCTGGCCTGACCACCAGACGATCTACAGACGCCAGCAGCAGGATGGCGGCGCCCAGGAGGTCGTGCTTGCAAACATCTATAGTATTTTTCCGCCTGTGGTCACGAAGACACGAGGAAGGACACCGTCCGACTTGAGGCGCTAGTGCACGTGGTCTTTCTGTTGCTGGTAGAGCTCCGGGCCTCCGATGGTTTTGCTCGAAGGTTCAGAGTCCGGGATCCCGAACACGTCGTCGGCCGGTCACGGCAGCAGTAGGGACAGGCTCACTCGCAGGCCAGCTTGCTGTCGAAGCTCGAGAGCGCTATCGCGAACGCTTGCAGGGCGCACAGCGGGTAGCAGAAGTCCATGCTGAAGCACTCCTCGGTCACTCGGCCGAACTGCATCACGATGTAGTCCGCTGGGCGACAAGAGGATACGCGACGTCAAATTGCATCCTTGTCTACTATACGAAGAGAAACTGAAGGAGAACTGAAGGAGAATTGAGATGAGAGCTTGCGGTGACGTCAGAGCTTCAGGCTCTGATTCGAAGGATAGTGGGCAGACGCAAAGGTTAGTCGCCTTTATCCATACCCGCTGTCCCTCTCCAGTCAGGGGTAACAAAAGTGTTGTCTGCTTCTTGTGCAGAGTGCAGCGTTTGAACATCAGATTCCGCGTGAGGAACAGACGACGCTTTTGTTCGCTCTGATTAGAGGGAGACAGTGTGTCGAGAAAAAAAATGCAGAGCAAATTGCCAGCCAATTCTGTTGCACGTGAAACGTGTGGCGTCTACGCCCTCGGCGCTCTTTTATCGGTTACCTTAGTGACTAGCTTAGCGCTTGGCATACATACACTCGATATCAATTCCTGAAATGAAAACACCGGCACTAACCCGAATTAAAAAAAAAAAAAAAAAAACTTTCAGCTCTTTCCATTTTGGTGAAGAAGGAAGAGCAGCGGAGCTGAAACTTCTGTTTACGGCGGCGGCTTCCCAGGCGAGCGATGTGCTCTTTTTTCGCAAGGAGTCTGAAGCGGTGGACGCAGTGGAAGTCGAGGCGACAGCGGCTTCGCGTCGGTTCGTGGACCTATTCGCGTTGCTGCGTACGTCGCCGCTCCTTCCGCACCCAGTCTTCTTTCCCCAAAGAAAGGGCACGCAGCCGACCCATCGTGAGTCCAAACCGACACTTATAAGAGCGTAGGAAACAGAGCGCAAAACAGATGAGGACGAAGAAACTCGCGTGTCGTGCGCTGCGCTCGTCCCATGTGTTTTCTTCGTCCTCATCTGTTTTTCGTGCTGTTTCCTACGATGAATTCCCACCAACTCGCCCAACTGAGGTGTGCCGAACAGAAAATCGATAGCATGCCACTTGTTCATGACGCCGATGGCACCGGTACCTAGGGTGCCTACATGTCTGTCTGTCTCAGGGTGAAGACATCCATTGTTGCACTGAATGTTCATCGCGTGACGCTCTGCGCACTCGGTGCGTGACCTGGGCGCTAAAATGGCGTCTCTGCATTAGCCGAAGCTACGCGCTCGAGCTGATCGACACCGGATTACGCGTACTTCAAAATGCATCAAGAACGATTGGGCGTAAAAATGGCTGAGATGTTACCACTCAAGCAAAAGCGCGCGTGTGTATGAAGGCACTCTACCGGTACCCAGAGCCGTATATTAGGAGAGTTTGGACAATAGGCGGAGCAAGGCCGCCGCCAGCGCCGAATATTCCCCACGCTTAGAGCGTAAACTAAATTTGTGACACAGCGTCAGACCAATCAGGAGACCTCTACTCCATCTCACAAATGTCTGCAGTGAAGACAAAGGCACAGGCGCGTGAGCCTAGCTCAGCGAAACGTTTTTGTTTGCACGAGACCTCGTGCATAGGAGGCACTTTCCAAAGCCACGCGCTCGTGCCCACGCCTTTGTCTGCACTGCTAGAACAGCGTCCTGAGACTGGCTGAAAGAAAGCAGTGCAAAGGGTGGGGTGCGCGAGCGTCTTGAGACGCGGAGTCCCGCTCGGCACGGCTCAAATTATACTTCGTTTCACTTTATCTTCGAGCGAATGCCAAAGCTAGAATGCGCGAGACCAGCGCCTTTGCATTTCTCCCCAGCTCGCGCGCTCGAGCAAAGCTAGACGCACGGGCATCCCGTGCTCGCGCTCCGGTTTTGCCTTCGCTCGCACATGAGGTGAAACGAGTATAGTCGTGTCGCAAATTTAGAGCACACGACCCGCTGGGGCTGTTTCGCGGCCTGTGGTTGGCCCCGAGATGCTCGCCTATTCAAACCAATGTATGGCCAAACTCTCTCCAATAAGCAGCTCTGCCGATACCCTGCCCCTGGTGCCATCGTGCGGTGTACAATGGCACCGCGCGTAGTGCGTCCTGCATGAGCACGCGGAGTACGAGACGCTCTCGTGCCCCTGCAGGCAGATATGCGCCGGCAGCGGGCTACAGCGCACTTTTTCGTCATGAAGCGGCGGCACGCGGAGACTATCCAAGAATGCGCGGAAGCTCGGCACCAGAGGGCACACCTGCCCCCATTAGCGGCGAGGTGTTTCGGTGGCGCCCTCGTTAGGTACACCTTTCGTGACGTCATTATCTGGTGAGTAACAGGATTCGATGGTGTCTGTAAAGGGCATGGCGGAAGCCTGAAACCATGGCGCTCTCTCAAAGCGACACTTCCAGCGCACGTCAGAGTTGAAAGTTCTACATTCCTCTTATTTCCGTCGATGAGACATCCTTTGCTGACGTCATGGTCAGCATTCGGCCAATAGACCCTTGCTGTCTTACCCAAGCATCAAGGAGAATGCAGGGATTGGTGTTCCACGCGCCGCACGTGCTGGCCTCAGCAGTAGTAAATTTTCTAAGCAAAAACATAAAACAAATGGCATCTTGCACGCGCGTTCGTCGATGCTTTCTTTTGGTTATTTACTTCGAATCTTTTATACAGGAAAGGCGTGCGCATGTGGCGCGTGGAACAGCAATCCCTGCATTCTCGCTTGATGCTCGGGTAAGACAGCAAATGGTCTACTGTGGTGGAAGCCGACCACAGCGACGCTTTCGATCGCTCACGTCGCCAATTGACTCCGTAAGTGTGACGTCATGGGTCCAAACAAACCGTTGCTAGGGTCGTTGTTATGGACGAATACATGTGGCTCGGTTTTGCTACGAAAACCCGACCATTCAAAAATCAGGAGTAGGATTTAAACTTCTAAAAATCACAGATATAGAAAGCTTGAATGTCATATATGTTTCGACAGAAGTGTGCCGGTAATCGCTCGTTTCTGAAATATTTACGACTGCAACTTCCGGTCCTCAAGATGCCTGCAGCAGACGACGAATGCAAGAAGTATGCCGTCTGCCGCACGCCGGCCGGCCAAGTGGGGCCGTCGTTTGCATCGTGTGAATAAAGACGATATTCTGACATCGCATTTGTTTGAAATATAATGAGTTTCATACACTTTTAAGATTTCATAGTGGGGTGCGATGCAAAATATGGTTTATCGAAAGTCCGGGCGTCGATCGAGATGATAGTCTGCTAAAAGATCGCATTGCACCCGCGAGAAAAGCACTTCAGGCGAACGGTTGAGATCCCAAATTTTGTTTGCGGACTCGCGCTATGCGAGGGTGCTTCGTATACCTGGTTGTAACCATCGCGTGGAGAGAGATTCTTGCAGTTTCTTCAGATTTCCGCAAGACCCCAAAGCGCGAAAGAACTGGATAAAAAACATAAGGTGAGTCTATTACAGACTGTACTCGCATCGCGGGTTCGATGAAGATCTTCACCAAAGAGCACATCCACGGAATTTGATGTATACCAAGGGGAAAAAAAAGCAAAATACTGCGAAATCGCGATAGACATGCAATTCTTTAATAACCTGACAACCACAATAATAAAATAATAATAACAAACGACTTACCTCGACGGCGTACGATTTGTTTCTCATGGTGGCCTGCACTACGCCGGTAATGCACTTCAGGTCGTCGTCGTAACTGATCTGCGTGACGTGGTTTGATTTTACTGCATTTTCACCCCTCGTAACTAAGCTGGGTTGTTCACAGGAAAAAAAAAACGCACATTGCGGAGGCCTCTACGGCCACGGCAATCCACTTGTTTTTGTCGCTTGTTTACCGACGCATTTCAATGAAGACGCCCGCTGCAACAGAGGCCAGCAAATCTATCGTGTCGTCTGCTACCAAAGCAAAGCGGAGTGTAAGACTTCAGAAATGGCTTTCATCGTTGCAATACGACACTGAGACGACAAGAACATCTTCATAATTAGATATCAAGAAGTTAGGTTGCTTACAAAAATTATTTACTTACTTGTAAGCAAAAATCTAGCCTCATGTGGAGTCTCCATGCATTAGTCCATAGCAACGTCCCTAGCAACGGTTTGTTTGGACCCAAACGCCATGTTGTGACGTCATCACTTACGGGGTCAATAGCCACCATAGCCCAACTATCCATTATTCTAGTAATAACTGGAAAGGTTGCCGCCATCTATGAGCGACGGCGGCAACATGACTGGTTGTCTAGTTGCCGCCGTCGGTTATAGATGGCGGTAGCTGTCAGAGGTTTGTGTAGTTTGTGTCGGCATTTGTTTGGTACCGGACATAATCCTGGGGAACCTAGCCATTAACAGCTCCGCTGTAAATGAAACATCCGCGTGACAGTGTGGCAAGGTAACTACGCATAGTTGCGTTTGAGTGCGTTTGACTGCGTTGCGGCTGCGAGAAACCAGGACATCCCTGTTTCTTATGTCGCGTGCCAAGTTATGCCTTGAATTGGATTCCGCTCTTCATAATCATACGAAGTACAAAGGTGCCGGTGACTCACTTTCACTTCTCGACGCAACGCAGTCAAACGTACTCATGTGCTCTCAAACCGGAAACATGCGTAGGGGTCTTCAAGTTTCTATCTGCCGGACGGAGAGGGCATGCCCCGCAGGGCTTTTCCGCCAAATGACACCTCAATTCACGGCGACGTGTCGTGACATGCTGGGAAGGTACTCGCTTAAGAGTCTGGGCTCGATTACCGCCTGACGAAACCACTTTTTAACTGTGATGGTCTCTCCCCCCCCCCCCCCTCATCACTCAAAACCAATCAATGTCGAGCCTCGCGGCCACGGTTTTATCCAGGCTTCACGACATGCCGAACACCTAGCCAAAAAACGTTTCACGTTAAAAGGCAGCTAGCCCCCCTATCCTTCTAATCCTAGCTGGCCACTCCGACTTCACCGCACTCTTATCTTCTATCTTTCAGTCTGTTCCCGTATTGTCCCTGGCAGAAATATAACGGTAGGGGCTCTCTTTCGAACGCTCGGCTTCCAGCATGCGTGTTGTGCCTTCCGCCGTGCTACAGCACGAATTAGGAAGCTCGTGCTAAAAATCGAACTAAATTAAAAAAAACAAAAAAAAGCCTCTTTGCTTTTTTTATTTGTTCAGTGAATCCGGGGATATGTCGCCAACTTTCGGCGAACCTCAAGGTTCAACTGGTTCGGCGAATTTCCGAACTTTTTGGCCAAATTCTAGGAAGTTAGACTTCCAGAACAGTGTTGCCCGTTGTCTACGCAAAATATTTCAAATTGTGCAAAAAAAAAAAAAGAAACCGTTATATATAGAATAGCTGGTTTCAAATTTTAGATACTGAATTGTTATTGCTTACAAACAAAAACAACAACAAAACAAATTTACAAACTTCAAAAAATTTAATTCGTTTATTCAAACGCTGCACTCCTACTCCGCACGGCGGCGCCAGCTCGTTTTCAACTTCCGAACCTCGTCGAATTCGAACTATGATCGGTTCGGGAGACCTCTAGTCTCAAGAAAAAATAAGTTCCATAACAAAACAAAAAAATGATTAGCATTTCGTCTCTCATGCGGGAGGCATCATCAGTAACACCTGATGATGCTTCCCACTTGGGAAACGAAACGTTTCATGAGTTTGCTTTGTCTGTTATATAAAGTCGGCGTACTTAAGTTTAGTTATGACGTCTTTGGGCTTCTGGACTATTTTTGCACCAATAGTCTCGACTGCGAGGGCCCAGTCGCCGGAATATACTTGAAATGAACTCGGATAAGGTTGCAAACCCTGGGCTACTCGCGGGAATAGCAAATGCGAAGGAGCTATACTGGAACTTCAATTTTGTTGCGAAAAAATATTACAAAGTAAACGAACAAAACACAATAGAAGAGAAAACGAGGACGCACGAGTTGATTGAGTATTTCGAAGAGGAGACGAAGCACCTTCGAATGAAACGTCCAGAGGCTCCATTTGTCTTTGCCCCGAGAAGATGAAGATTCTAGAGATTTTATTCGCCCACGCACGCCTACGATCCTGACTGATGGTTTTCTAATCTTTCCGGAAAAAGCACTCTTGAATGCGGCTGCTCAAATACAGGTGCGCCGAGTCTCTCACGCGCGTTTTATTTATTTTTAGCCTACAAATGCAGAAAAGAAATATAGTAAGGTATTCGACCATGCGTAAGTCGGACACTCCAACTCACCGTCATTCTCGTGAACGATCTGGAAGTTCTTCACAGATGCCTGGGTCACACGGCCGTGGAAGTTGAGCACGTACGACTGCGTGTCTAAAGGAAAACGTCACGCTTTATCACTTCATTTTGTTGCTCTTGTTTTTCGTGCAAGTTAGTGCAAATCACTCAAGATAACAAAGAAAAAAAAACGCTCAATTGCAATTGCAAGAACTGGAGGTCAATGTGAAATTTGAAAGCACCAGAGAGGTCATGCTGATCCCTCGCAGGGATCAGCATTGACTCTATTGAAGAGTCAAGCGTGAGCTTTGATGATAGGAGTAAACCCGTCGTCTGAGACGCGAGACCTGAGGCAATGCAGCTTTTTACCCCATAAAGACGACACCAAACAGCAAAAGTTTGAAGTACGATTGGCGTCCGGAAGGGGAGTTAGTACGCTGCCACTCCTGTCTTTTCCGTGACTCATTTGAGTCGCGAAAGAGGCAAGGGAGGTAGCGCAACTCTCTTGCCGGCCGTCGGCCGTATTTAGAGCTTTCGCCGCTGCGTGAAGAGGGCCTGCGCACTTGCATAACTTACCCTCGTTCCAGACGGGTGTCTTGTTCCTCAGTTCCAGGAGGTTCTCCAGGTTGCGATTCTTCCAGCGCTCGATCAGAGTGTCGTGCTCCTGTTCACAGACAATGAGGGGGAAACCGCCGTCAAATTCTCCGAGTCTGCTCGGTTTCCACGTGGCTCCATAGTCGAAGTTCGACAGCCCCTTCAGGACACAAAAAAAAATAATGCGAGCACTTACATAGCTGGGCTTAAGTTCCGCCCTCTTGTGTTCCTCGGTCATGGCGGGCAGCACCACGGTCATCTTGCGGGGACCTTTGAAGCCCAGCACGTTGGTTTCCTGAGGCACACGGGTCGGAGCTCGCACGGTTAGCAGTTTGATTAGGGGCCGGAATCCGCTTAACCGGACATCCTGACACTCTTGGTGACTTCCGCGAAATCACCGGCACATAGCGGCTAGAACAAAAAGCTCTGGCGGCAGGTTCCCTTAATTTGCCAGCTTTATTGAGCGAATAACGTATTTACAGCTCCTGGCGGTCTACAGACGAAGCCGCGGAGGCAGCTGTTTAAAAGTACCCGATGAAATTCGCCAATACATAATATGGCTTGCACTGGCGTCGGATCAGCAGCCATTGTGGTTTCCTTGCTGCTGAGCGTGCACCGTCAGCGCATGCATTTCACACCAACGAATTCATTTTTTTCGGCAAAGAAAGGTAGGAATGACTCGAGATGCCTACCAGCACGGGGCAATGACGTCTGCAACGCGATCCTTTCGATCGTGTTTCCACATTTCCGAGAAAATGCACGCGTGCACACAACACGTCTTCACAACTGAGAGCGCACCAAAAAGAAGTACATGCGAAATCTTCAATGGGATCATTTGTCACGTTCAACAGCATACCGACCGGGCAATGAAGTTTGGTTAGACAGGTAGCAACATCTTACGCGGAAGGCCCGCAACTATGAGACGGCCAATAATTAGACCCGATCTCGAGCTCGAACGTTCGAGTGCCCCGCCAAACTCTGATGCGGCGCTCGCGTCTAATCGCTTAGTAGCATGGCCTTCTCAGAGTTTCCCTTTTGACCACCAGTCACGCTAACTAACAGCCGACCGAAGCGCCTCCTGTTCACTGCCCTTGGGCTGTTCACTCTTCCAGTGCTTATCACCCAGGTGACAAATGGCGAGTCACTGAGGTTTGGTGGAAGCATGCGCGTCGTCTACTATTCCGCTGAACGGAACCACTGCGCGTGCTCAAAACGCTTTCCACAGTCCAGTAGAAAAAGATGGCTGTACGCAGAAGCCGACTATTGGAATTGTCTAAGGAGAAGGGGAGGTCCACGGCAGATTCATAGGGGCTGCAAAAGTGTGATAATAATTCACAAAGGATATCCACTTCCCGAAACTATATAGACGTTTACAACTATGGCCTCTAGGCGCCGCCATCTTGCGGTTGACGTGCCTACATCGTCTGATAGTCGAGCTTGGACATTACCGGCTGTACCATTTATTACGGGCGGTAGCTTGCGCCACCTAGCCTTGCTAAGGCTAGGGTGCCTTCATGTGCGCTTTGCTTGGGGTGATGACATCTGGCCATTTTGTTTCGAACGCTTATTTTTATTTTTTGTTCTGAAGCGCGTGAAAGAGTGTGTCCCTGCACGCGCTCGTAACGCTGACTGTGCTACGTTGTTTCCTGCGATTTCTTTGTATTTACCCTGTGAGCGCGTGCTGTCGGCATCGGGTACTACAAACGATGGCATCACCCTAAACAGAAGGACATTGAGGCACTCTAGCTAAGGCGTGCCTCATGATTGCCAGTCTGACGAAAAAATGAATAATTTTCGACCCACGGTGGCCAGACTTACTTTAGAAAAGTGGCTGCTTGTAGACGTCTATAGAACCTTCCTCAGGAAGAGCAGATGAAAAGGGCGCGACGTTTAGCGGGTAATCAGACTCACGTAAATGATGGCGGCCACCTCGGACCTCGCCGAACCGGGGTTCTTCTTGGGGTTGTCGCCGGCGTCGTAGACGGTGAAGGCGGTGCCCAGTAGGTTTGAGCGCAGCTTTCCACGAAGGACTGTCCCGCCCGGGACAGGTCCGTCGGGTCCACCGAGATGAGGTAGTTGGAGGTGGCGCTTTTCTTCCGCTTCCGCGCCGCCAGCAGGAACACCTGGGCCGTGTTCCAAGATTTACTCCCCCTAACTCCAGAGTATATGTTTCATACCTTGGCATTGGAAAAGCTAGTCGCGTGCAGCGCTACCCTATTTGGGCTGTCACGTCATATGCCCCACCGGAGTAATTCCCAGACTCGCGAGAGTAAGGTTTGAAAGACACCTCTAGAAGCCTTGTGGAAGCAAGTCGGCCCCGACGGTCCTACATGAAGTGACACCTCAAGATGGGTTTTGTTACAACTGCTTGCGACTGCTTATGGCCAAAGAGTGCGCTGGTTCTATCTATGGGGTAGCCCGAGATCACTTCCGACCTGCGCACATTGCCTTATTCTTTTACAGACCATCCTTTACAACTGATTTTTAATAATTGTGACGATGTCCTAAGCGACCATTCCTCATAAATGGCGTGTAGATTTGATCTCGCGAAAAAAGCAAAACCTTCAGTCTAGTTATACGCAGATCTGGTGTATTTATAGGTCTACCGAACATACGGCACTAGTGTGCCAGTGGGCGCACGTGCTAAAGATGCTACTTAGTTAGGTGGAGCAAGCCATCACCCGATTCAAAGCAAACAGTCGTCAAGAATCTATCCGTTCGCCCACTTGTTCTCTAATCGTAAATAGTCCCAAGTGGCTTAAATGCGCTTGGTCCCGCTGAAACGCCAGTGAGTAAACTAGACCTCCGACGAAGGCAAGACGTCCTTGTGGTAGGGTCTCAAAAACAAAGCGAGCCCCCACCTTCCTGTTGTCCTCCTTCTCGAGGTGCAAGAAGTAGGTCGGGTAGAGTCCTCGGTCCACGCCCTTCTTATCCCTGGTGATCCTGCAGCGGACCGTTGTTCCTCGCGGACACGGCGTGGTGGCGAATTCCTCCATGCTGCCTTTGTCCAGCAGCTGGGCAAGCGGTCCGAGGTCCATGATGGGCACCGCAATGGGCTGCTGCGTCTGCTTGGATGTCGAGTGGTCCAGGCCGCTCAGGTCCTCCACCTGCAAGCAACAAACGTGAGACCTGTAAGGGCACTCCCCATGCCGACCGAAACCCACGCGAGTCAAGACCTCATGGCCGCTGTAAGCCTGTCCTCTCTAGGTCGAAGCGGAATGCCACAGGCAACGAGCGTAGGTTGCAGGCCAAGCAGCGTATTCGGAAAAGCTTGTGGACTAAGCCAATAGGCCGATTTCGGCCCTCTGAACAATGCGTTTTCATGGACGTTACATCGTACGGCTTACGGGGAGAGAGGATTGATGGCTGGCACGAGGCATAGGTAAATATGCCGCAGGGATTCACACGCTAGCCTATAGCCGGCTCACGAATTTGCTCACCCGATAAGCGTACGAAAATCTGGGAGACGATTAACGGCTAGCGAGTGGATCACTGAGGCGTGTTTACCTAAGCCTCGGGCCCCCTCCACTTCTATAAACCAGTCGATGTGACGCCCATAAAAACGATGCAATCAGAGTACCAAGATTAACCTGTTGCCTTACTCCACAAGTTTTTCCAAATACGAGGCCGGGCATCCGAGAAAACGCCCTGCCGTTCTCAAACAAGAACGCACCCTGGCGTCCCTGTCTCCGGGGTCCGAGGGAGTGTCCAGCACCGGGGAGGTGACGGGCGTGCTCTCCAGGTCCTCGTCTCCGTCGAGGCTCGTCACCTCTTCGCTCAGCTCCATCTTACTCATCTTGGCACGCACCTCTGCGGAAAAAAAGACAGAGAAAAAGAGAGAGAGAGGGGGTATTTTTATTGTCAAACAAAGACCTTGTCCGGTACTCGAGGCGCAGATCTACCACTCTTCCCCAAACGTGAACGTGCTGGACGAGGGACACGTGTCTGCTTTGCCCATCTACCGATGCCATCCATACACCTTTGCACTGATTATCGCCGAGGCGGAAAATGCCGAGTCGCTGGGCTGAAGACTCACGTGTGACATCTAACACTCCTCAGAAGAAAGCTACTGCGCATGTTCAGAACGCATCCCACAGCCCAGTATAAGAAAAAGATGGCAGCACGCAGAAGGCGGTTGATGGAAGGCTCTACGGTCGGACACGAGCCAAGAGTGCGCCGAATAAATACCACCACGCACGAGCCACGGCGTGGAATCGCTCTGCGAACCAACAAGGAAAAGCAATAACCACGACGACCTACTTGATGTCCACACGGCGTTTTCAAAATTGTGGCGCCCTTAATTAATGGGCGATAGCCTAGGTAGCGGACTGTTCGCGCATCACGGAGGAACAGTGGCTAGTGACAATGAACGGGTGGGAGGAGCTTCGGGCGCATTCTTAACTTATATCTGACTATGGAAGACAATTGTCACGCGACTGTTGTCTTTTTAGGCCATCCCTAGCGGATACAACGCCAGCGCCGTTGTTACTACACTCACCTCTAAGTTGACTGAGCGGGGAAACTACGTACTCGCCGGATCAATCAACCGCTCTCCTTTCCTCCCCTTACCCCGCTCGCTATCTGGGCGTAAGTATAGGTCGAGAGCGCGATCACGTGACGAATGATATAGTCATACGATTGGTCCAGCGAGAACGTAGCTTCGGCTTAGGGGCGAAAAGAGTAGACCTCGCGTCTGCGTCACCGCCAGCGCTTCTTGCAGCGTCTCGCGACGGGCACCTTGTTAGCGTACGTGACAACGCCAAGACTATGGTGTCTGGAGCGCGTCTCCGACTAGCGTCTTTACCATGTCCTCGAAAGAGGTCCCTCGATTTCCGCCTGATGACGTCAGAGAAGTGTCACGCTGTTGCCAGCCTCAATCCTAATGGCGGGTGACTCCTCATAAAGTCCGGCAGTAGGGAAATAAACAAGACCGGAAAAATACGATGTGCCTATCGTGGTGTTTGGGGCTGCGCGTGTTATGGAAGTGCAGCCCCTAGCGCTTGACTCGCTTAAAGTGTTTACCGCCAGACGCCGTGAAGTGTAGTAGCAGAAAGAAGCGAACGGCTGTGCCTTTATTTACGTGCTTTGCCAGGAAGCCAGGAGGCAATACTAGGAGACAAAGGTTCAGTGCTCGGATGGTTATTTTATTAATACTTGACAGCAGCGGCCCATTTTGCATGAAGGTATTCAGCGCCAGACTTCCAGGCATAAGGATGAAAGCCGATCGAATAATTTTAGCAGGGATTGTTGCTGAAGCGAGTCTTTCCAATTCGGACGGTCAAACGCTATCGACTGATATTGGGTCTGTCAAAAATAACTAGTCAGATGGAAAAAAAAAATCCCCGTGTCACCAACAACGTCACCATACTCCTAGTTGTACCGTTTTGTGTCTGTTCTTAGTGTACTTTAAATAAAGGTGTTCCTGTCTTGAAAATTTCTTATTCGAGAAACCCGGCAACTGTAGTCTAATTGATAGCTATATCCAAGACTCTCCGCTATATCGATTTTCAAATTTGTGCCTTAGCTCTAGTGCCGTAAAAGACGGCGCACACGCGCACTTTGCGCGCACTTCAATGTGCACACAAATGTCTTAGGTCGTACATTTTGTTTTTTGTCTGCTGTACAATTACAGGTGTAAAGGAAGACTTCCGTTTACTGTGGTTTATATTGAACGACGGCAATGTTAGAGCTTGAAAAAAGATTTCAGCGTTTTTAAAGTGGCCCAAGCTTCCAGGGGCTCAGCGTGTCGCACACCTGGAGACGGAGGCACGGGACTGTTGTTGCGAGCTATGGCCATCGGGTTTCCTCCGTCCATGTCCTCATCAATCACGTGGGTGACAGCGTCGTCGCTGGGCGCGTCAGGATTGTCCGAGCTGCTGAACAGCATCGGGCCGTCATAGCCTGCGAGTAGAAATCGGAAAAGCGGTCTTCAGGTAAGGTTCACGATGTACCAGCCCGCGTGGAAGAAACACAAGTCACCCATCAGCACCGGCTGTGGGACTTCAAGTTAGCTGCCGGTTTGCCTTCTGGCCAAGGTCAACCGGGTGGATGATTATTGCGGCGTTGGCAACGTTTTTCGGTAGTAAGTTCAAGACTAAAAATTCCAGGACTGAAAAGTCGAGTAATGAATACTGCCAAACTGGAGACTTCAACACTGACGACTTCAGCACTGAACACTACAGGTCTGAAGACTCCAGCACTGAAAACTTCCGTACTGGAGACTCCAAGACAGGATTCCAGGGCTGAAGACTCCAGGACTGGAGATTCGGGGATTGAAATTTTCCGTGTAGAGGTTTTCGGTCCTTCGATGAAATGTTCCGACTCTTACTTGCCCTTCGTTGGTCTGGAACGTAGGTCCCCAAATTTTCGCTTTCTTTTATTTCAGGGTAGCTCATTCGTTCTTCCTCTTTCGCCATTAAGCGTCAGAAGCCTCTGACACCAAGCCACTGGTTGGACGCCAACGTCAAACAAAACAAAGCGCTCGCGTAAGGCAGACTTGGCTTGCAGTGTTGAGTTGAAAAGCACCAAACGTGTCTTCCTTAGAAAGTGGTACCACAAGTGCTTTATGAGTACTCGAAAGTTACACCAATTACATTACAAGAGCACACACTTTCACTCTAATTGCAGTAAAGTTTTCACGTACTTAAAGGCTGGTCTCGCACAACTTTGGTAAATTTTGATTCGTAATAAGTAGCTGATGTTAATGTCAGGATTGCCTGGATGTTCATAATTGACGAGCGCTTCGTTTTCAAACCACGTGCCCAGATTTTGTTAGATAGTCGTCAGTGTTTATTGTCTGGTGGAAAGATAGTACCCATATAAAATATTCTGTTAAAAAAATGCCCCTAATTTATTCGGTCAGCTGCAGTTCCCTACGAGTTTGACACACTGCAATTTTACTACGATCACGTGGTTACGTGAATATTACCAAACAGCGCTCATTCATTTGAAACCGGCATCTTTTAAAGAACTCCACGACTACTCAATTCAAGACCATCTCCCTGAGCGCGCTCTCACCTGCTCGCGTTTGATTAGGCTGCCCGCTACCCAACTTTACCACCTATTTTTCGCCTGTACGCTTATACCTCAACGGCCAACGTTGTGTTGTTTGAAAAAAAAAAATGAACAAAGCCCGAGCTTCAGCTGGTATATTTCTTGTGGTCATTTCAAGGCTCTGCACGCTCTTAGCTTACAACTAAACAAAAATAATAAAGCTCGCCCAGTACACCCTCGTCTTTGACATGCACTTTCTTTCTAATTTGACGTTCCTTTTAAGCACGGCCACGTAACTAAGTGACTATACCATAGTTTTGTTTCCAGTAGGTGCACTATCAAAAGCGGCCACTTCGTAGTCCTACATGTCAAAGAAAAAGGCTGAGTGACAGTGAAAGTTCATGAGCAAGACCCGCTGGCTATAAACAGAGTTTTTTTTTAGCTAAGACTGTGTGTAAGGAAGCACAGCCAAAGCTAGTGCACGAGCGGAGTGGCACATGAAGTGCAGCCTCAAGCGCTCGCACGCCCCATAATTTACAGGCATTCTTACAAGCAGGCCTGAGCTAAGGTGCAGCTTCTAGCAAGCCGGCCCTAAGGTCCAACCGGGTTCACTCACAGGTGACCACGTCCTGGACGGGCCTCTCGATGCTGAGTCCAGCCATGAGGGGCCTGGCCTCGTCCCTCCGCGGCTTCCGGTTGCGGACGTGGCTGGACGCCGGCCGGGCGTCCGACGCCAGCAGGAGTCCCTGCGACTGACGCTTGTGGCGCTGCTTCTCCTCCAGAAGCTGGCGCTGAAACGGCAGTGCTGCTTTTAGCCCCACCTCTTCTCACCCCTCCTCGTTGGATGTTGGATAAGCGAGTGCAGTAATGTCTTGGATACCTGAAAGCTCACCGTCGTTGGCACCAGAGTGATGGCAATACATAAAACGGGCTGTACGGTGTTTCGAACTAACAAAATCGCGAGGGTCACGGAAAAAAAAAAAAAAAACACGGCTTCTGTTTATTTCCATTTTGTCCACCCAGATCTTCAATGTGGCGGATACAACTCGCACCATAAGCAGTGTGGGCAGGCGCTGAATAGGCATGCTGTAGCTCAGTGGCACGGGCGTACGCACACTAGAAGTAGACTGGGCCGACGGCCACCGTCACACGGTGGCCGTCATTTTGTGTTCTACAAAGTCTTGCGTCTTGGAAGAACATACAATTATATGTTTAGCACAAAACACGGGGCCGGAATGGGCAACGAAGAAAATACTGAAAAAATTGACAAGACGACAGCAAAATGTATTGCCGGGACTCCACTAGAACGCGTGGAAAACAAGCTCACTCAACTCCTTGACCCATGCTATACAAACTACCTATTAATCAGAATTTTCGCCCGAAAACGGTGGATATTCGCACATATACAACCATACGAGTTTGCGTGTTACGAATGGGTCGGTCTCCTTGGAATGACAGTGTCAAAGACGATTTGACACGAGGAATGAGCTCTTGAAGTTGGCTTCTCCTTAACCTCCGGTGCTTGCAAAAAAGCCAGCTTTGCAGGCACTCTGGATCGAAAGGGTTCCTCCCAAAGAGTCCGGAGACAGCAAATGGCGTCTTCATATCTCCCTCAATGCTCGAAGACAAATAAAATATAGAAAAGCGGTCCCGGCGCCGGGACGTGATGGTTTCGGGCGCCCGCACCGGAAATGTTTTGTTTCCTTCCTCACGGCGTTATTCATTGACGCCCCGTTGCCCTCCAAGAAAGCGGAAGCGCTCGAATAACCGATGTCCTGCGGCAATACTACCTAGAAGACAAGGCCTGGCCTGCGCCCCCCCCTCCCCCACCCCGGCCTGAAGGGAGGAGGGGGGGCTGTGCCCCCCCCTCCCCCAGGCGCGTTCACTAGTGAATCCACGCAGCGACGCCTTATAATCACCCCCAGCGCGCCTTGCCCCAACGAGCGCGATGCAAGCACGCAGCGACACCAATCGGATCCGTCAGCCGCTTTGTTGCGTTCTAGGATGTCGTCATAAGCAGGCCTTGTGATACTGCCCGGGGACTTCCTCGACCCGAAAAGTGCCAAACAAGGCGCATGACGCTCCCGTGGTCACGACAGCAGGCACAGGTGATCGTGATTTCCTGTAACTTGTTGTTTCGACCGCCGCGCGCGCTTTCTGTCGTGAGAACTCCCCGACGAATTAAGACGGATGACTCAGCGGGTGATCGGACACCACCTACAGGAATCGTGGACAGACAACTTCGAGGTGTCGAAGCTGCACTTGGTGCTGCTTTTATGTCATATCTCGTCAAGTTCCTGTAAGTCTATAGGGCTGACCGGTGGCCGAACGTGACAGCGCACCGCGCCTCGGAGCGTGTAAAGTGAAAGCTCACGCTGCAGGATCCATCCTTGGCTCAGTCCCCACCCCTGCCCTTTCGATCTGGGGCCCTAATCTGGACACTTGGCGGAAAAGTCGGAGAGAAATTCGGTGGCTATGATTGGCCGGCACCAAGGTCAAGTGTGGCGTTGGCCAATCGCGGCCGCCAGATTTCTCGCCGTCGCTTTCGCCAAGCGTCCAGCTTCGGGCCCCTGGATGAGCATCGTATCGGCGTGCGGTCGTGAATCACTACTGCGTGACGCACGTTAAAAGACCCCAGGTCAGCAGTCGTACTGCACTGAGTAAACATCTCGTCAGCCGCGCGAACCAGTGTTTCCAAACCCTTGCGGGGCCCACCTCATGCTGCCCAATTTTCTAAAGTCTAATTTTTTTTTTATTTTAAGGTGTGTCGTTTTTTTGGGGAAGAAAGAGAAATTAAGTGCAAGTACTCGAAAAGGAAGCTAACGTTTTAATTGCAACGCGACACTGAAACGCTCTTATGTGTCGGTCCTTCGAAATGGTTCTTCGCGCAATTTCATCTTATTCGTTTATATTTTTTTTCGAACCTCATTAAGAATTGTGCGACAGTCAGTGTAGGTGGCGTCTCACCGCGCCGCCTGCTTTGAGATTGGGCGGGGCGGTTTTTCTAATTAATCTGGAGAAGGATCCCATTACAGGATTTGCATTCCTGATAAGGTTGAGAACCCACTCAAAGAAGAGCACGTAGGGATGTAGGGCACTGCCAATTAGAGGACCGGCGCTCGGATTTTCACTCGCCAAGCTATATTTAGTCTGGCCTTAGGTGAATCCGTCATCATTTCTTTGCGAACTCAATTGAATAAAATTTGTAAACGTACCATTAAAAGAAAGAAAGAAAAGTAATGCACTAGAGGTGTACTAATTTTGTACTTATATGAAACATTTTGCAAAAAATTACAGTGCGCTTAAAGTGTGTTTTAAGTTTACTAATAATCTATATTAAACATACGCTTTTAGAAAGATTGACTGGACGCGCAAACCGCACCGCTAAACAAAAAACTATGTAAACTGAAAAGTATATTACAGGTCTGTGCTTAAGATATTGAAAATACGGGGTGTTCCGAAAATAGAGAACCGTGTTCTTGGGCCTAGGATGCTGTGCATCGCATAAAGCTGAAAGTCTGCGCGGACGTGACGCAGGTGGTTGGAATAGAGCGCAAAAGTTTGAAAGCAAAACGTTGCCTGGATCAAAAAATTACTTGAGAAAAATGTAATTTCTTGATGAGGCGAAGTCCACCGAAGCATAATATCGTCAAAACAAGAAGTGGGAATGTAAATGTCTGTAGCATATATTAAAACAAAAATTATTGTCAGTAAGGAAAATATAACAATAATCTCTTCCTTCCTGACAAGTGTATCTCGCTGATATAAATTCCACTAGCGTCCACAATGTCATTTCTTGACTGGACGATATGAGGCTTAGGTGGACGTCGGATCATAAATAAATTTTATTTTTCTCAGTTATCTTAGGATCCAGGTAACGTAATGTTCTCAAACTTTCGCGTTTTATCCCAACCACTAGCGTCACATTCTCCTGGAGTTGGAGCTTTCTGGAATGGTTCTTTTCTCACGAAAACTGCCTCTAAACAAAAAAAGAAATACTTTAGGCATACTTTTTGTTTAATAAGAGTACGAAATTAATTTACGTTTAGTGTATAGCTTTTTGCAGCAAGGGTCACGCAAATATTTCAACATTTTCACAATTTTCGGGTTAACTTCCATAGTGATATACATCGCTTTCATTAGTTTTAAATAATATATAGTCCAGTTTAATTATTTCGTCGCTCTATTCACGAGATAGCCGAGGCCGTAATTCGGGTCAAGCATTAGTGGAATGTAGTCATAATGCACGCGTCGAAACACCAGATATATGATATAGCACTCAAAACAGAAGTTGCATATAAGGAAAGCATTGAATTGATTGTAGTTTTACAACGGGCCAAGTATACAGTACACTACGATGATAAAGTGGGTAACGTTAGGCTCCACAGTTTAAAATGAAAATGGGCCAACTATTGTTACTGTCCCGAGCATACACGTTAAAGTAAAAAAAGAAAAGAAAAGTAGAACAACAAAAAACTTATTTACAAAGGGTTATGGCCCTGGCAAGGTGCCCAGACTAAGTCCCGTGCGCAGCCCCATTGTGCTAGCTAAGACGGCTTTTTTTTCTCTCTTTCTTACGAGTAGCAATTTTCATTCGTTTCTGGTGGTTCTTTCAAGTTGCCAGCCTGCTCGTTAATGCACTTTTGGTTCTGGCGATCTTTCAAAAACCTGATTTTATTTTTACTTTTTATTTTTAAGCCTTTACCGACTCAAGCAATCTGACGGAGTTCAGAATTCATATGTATACCCCGCGGCTTGCTTCTGGCACGTGCTTTGTTTTGTATCGCCAACGATGCGCAGCTCTGCTGTGCACGTCATCGTCCCAACAAAAGTTACTTGACACCTTAAAAAAAAAAATTAAACGCCGGGCGCGGCCATGTTTAGGCTTCTTGCTTTGTGATTGGCTCTTCGGTATGCTTATTGAATAATGCCGCGATCTGATTGGCTGCAATGCGATAATAAGGTGTTCGTCTTACCCTGCGTCTTTTAAGCCGTGTGTGATTATAGCGGCTTTTGTTTTCGGGCTTTGCACGAATGTTCAAACTTCTATCATACATTTCTAATATTTTTCCTGCACAATAATAAAGGTTCTCCAAGAGAAATTACTTTTTTTTTCATCAGTTGTCAGCTAAGACTATTGTTGTTATTTTTACGTTTTTCCTCGTATAGCTACAATTCTTTTTTTTTAAATGTGCACTGGTCACAAAGTAGTTCCAAGCAAAAAATGTAACGACTTTTTTTAAAAAATTTCAAAAAGATGGACAACGTCTTTGTGAATATAAGGAAAGAACAGAAGATAATGGAACATGTAGGGACGAAGAAGAACGACAGTATACAGTTCTTCCAAACTAGCAACCGAGATATTATCATGTCTCCCTCAATGTGTCAGCCCTTCCCTTCCTTGACCCGAAAATCCCTCGTCATCGTTAAATGTCGGTTCCTAGTTGAAAGAACTGTACTGTCTGTCTTCGTCCCTACATGTTTTATTCTTTCGTGTTTTGTTCTTCTAAACGATCTTTACCGACCCACTTTAAGCTTCATTTTCCTATCCTCATGAGTTTCCTCGTTAATTTATCCTGGGATTTTTACTTAGCTACTCGTTTCTTTCTGGCATTCCTTAACACAACTTTAACACTTTTTATGCCTACCGCTTTTTTCAGTTCTCCAGACGCAAATCACTGGAAAAACAAAATGGCCCAACGTTACTTCTTTTTTTATTGTTGTACGTCTTTTGGCTGCCCACCTTCTCACAGATCTCCGAGATTTGCATGTAAAAATTGAGTTTCTAAAGTGTCTGACTCAAAAAAGCAAAGAAAAATAAACACACAAACAAACAAATAACAAACACACAAACAAACAAACAAACAAACAAAACGATTCTTTCGCTTCCTATTCATATGATAAAACGCCGAATTCCTATAAATATTTGAAACATTGCGAGAAAAAGAAATTGTTCCCGTATCTTCTTACACCCTTCACCAAGTTGCCCTTCCTCTCTTTTTCTCAGAAAAAATAAATAAATAAAAAAGACAGGCGCAACTTTTTTGTTTGTTTTACTCCTTTCCATCATCGAAATCGAATCGGGGAAAGTTGTAATATACCACGCCGAATGTTCTCTCTGTGCGCGACACAATTTTGTATCATGCTGTCCAATGAACAAAACAAAGCCAAAATATACACCCAACCGATATAACGGCTTCCGGGCACATTTGGGACACCTGGCAGTTTCGCCGAGAAGAATAAGCGTATATATATATATATATATATATATATACATATATATATATATATATATCTAGACAAAAAATATCACAGATTGCGTCGAGCCAATGCCACTTAGAAGACAAAGGCCTGCGCATGACGTCATCGTCGGTGGACGCCCGACCCGCCCCAAGCGGCAAACGCGTGACGCTCGACGAGATATGCGCAGAAAAAGCGGCAAATGAGTGCGTCTTGGCGTCGCCGCGTTGCCTGCGTCACGCTCGCTGCGAGACGCGTTTGCGGCGACGCTGACGCAAGCTAGGCGGCGCTGCATGTAAACCCACTACAGAGTGATGACGCTTGGGGGGGGAGTGAGGGGGGGGGGAGTGGGCCTGGTTTTTAGGTGGCATTGGTGGATCGGAGCAGAGGGACGGTTTCGACATTTTCGAACTTCTAACGGAAAGTTCGACACAAATAAAATTCGACGGAAGCTCAACCAACTTTCAAACGCGTGCGCCAAATAAAAAAAAAAACAAAGAAAAAAAACGAGTTCATTTTATTTGGTGCGGGAGAAGTGCAGTAATGGTTGATGTATCTATTGATTTATCGATTCGTATTATTAAACTAATTAAAGGGTTAAAAAAAGGACACCATTTCTTCACTTCTAACGTGGCGCATAGACATTGGTACAGTACTTTTTTTCATAAAATATAAAGTGAACTTTAGTACTCCATTTCACTTTTAATCGAGCAGCGCCAAATATGCACCGGTCATGGCTCTCGTCGTCTGCATGCGTATGCTATTTTTTGCGTCGCAGAGTCATGTGACGTCGCAATCCTTCGCGACGGTTCTCTGTAACGTTTCTTCGTGACGGATTTTATCGTGAATTCGCTGAAACGCAAGCGTTCTCTCACCCCTCGGACTCCAGTCGGAAGCTATTCGCGCTCAGCGAACTAAGAGGCGCGCTGTAGAAAAAATGGCGGACGAGGAGGCGTTTTCGTCGTTCAGCACGGACCACACTCCTGCACTGCAGCAAAATCAGTGTTACATCAAAGTAAAGCGATTTTTTGACGTAGAAACTCTTTAGTCATTGCGAATGACAGGCAATCCTCAAATAACACTGAAACGACGTTGTTTCGTGCCCGAGCGAGCAGCGTACAGCGACGGAGTCGAACCTCCTTCCTGAGCTTCGGCGTACAGCTACGGCATCGTTTCGCTGGATTGCGAATAGATCCATCCCCACCCCGGCGGCAGAGGAAAGCGTACGGAAGGTGGCGCTTTGCGGACATGCGATAGATTCCCCTTAAGGCTCGCTTCCGCTCGAGAGCTTGTCTCGAACAGCAAAGCAAATAAAGGCTCGTGTAAGAGCGCCGACTTCTCCGAGGGATTGGGGAGACGCTGCTCGGAGTCGCTGCACCGCGGCCGCGAGGGAACCACTGGTAGGGGAACGCCAGAACAAGCAGCCGAGCCCGAAACTAATCTCCTTCTCGAGGGGAAGGACAAAAAGCTCTAAGCAGACGCCTCTTTGTTGCAAATCCAAAAACAAACAAGTAAAAATAAAGGACTCGATGGGTGCAAGTGCGCAGGCGCAAACACAACAAAGGTATAATACAATTCGCTCGAACAAACAGGAGGGTGTGTGCATCAAACCTATGTCAATACACGTATCGCATTGAGACCACTTCAGCTGCCTTTGAGACAGCCTTGCTGCCGAACGCTTACTTTCTGGTGAATACTTTATTTTTTCGCCACCGTTTTTTTTTATGGCCATCACAGGTAAGAATAGAGAGTTTTAGAAGAGCGTTTTTACAAATACTTGGTTCTTATATATCGAATGCTGCGGAGAGAGGGCCCAGCGGGCGCGTGCTCAATCCATGCTTCAAAGGGACGGCACGAAGCGCCTCCAACTAGCAAAGCGTACCTCTAGATAACGGTTTACTAAAAGTTCCCGATGGCCACCAGCGAAATGCACTGTTGTCACGTGCGCGTCGTATTCGAGGCGAAACGCTCACTAGGGGCGCTTCTGCTTTTTTCACGTATGGTTCGGAGTGCACGAGCTGCCCACGCGGTTATGTTTTAATTTTCGCTGTGCTTAGAAGCTTGGCATTGACTCCGTAAGTGTGACGTCATGGGTCCAAACAAACCGTTGCTAGGGTCGTTGTTATGGGCGAATACATGTGGCTCAGTTTCGCTACGAAAACCCGACCGTTCAAAAATCAGGAGTAGGATTTAAACTTCTAAAAATCACAGATGTAGAAAGCTTGAATGCCATATATGTTTCGACAGAAGTGTGCCGGTAATCACTCGTTTCTGAAATATTTACGACTGCAACTTCCGGTCCTCAAGATGCCTGCAGCAGACGACGAATGCAAGAAGTATGCCGTCTGCCGCACGCCGGCCGGCCAAGCCGGGGCCGTCTTTTGAATCGTGTGAATAAAGACGATATTCTGACATCGCATTTGTTTGAAATATAATGAGTTTCAGACACTTATAAGATTTCATAGTGGGGTGCGATGCAAAATATGGTTTATCGAAAGTCCGGGCGTCGATCGAGATGATCGTCTGCTAAAAGAGCGCATTGCACCCGTGAGAAAAGCACTTCAGGCGAACGGTTGAGATCCCAAATCTTGTTTGCGGACTCACGCTATGCGAGGGTGCTTCGTATACCTGGTTGTAATCATCGCGTGGAGAAAGATTCTTGCAGTTTCTTCAGATTTCCGCAAGACCCCAAAGCGCGAAAGAACTGGATAAAAAACATAAGGTAAGTTTATTACATATTGTACTTGCATCACGGGTTCGATGGAGATCTTCACCAAAAGAGCACATCCACGGAATGTGGTGTATACCAGGGAAAAAAGAAATACTGAGAATTCGCGATAGACATGCAATTTTTTAATAACCTGACAACCACAATAATAACAATAACGAACGACTTACCTCGACGGCGCACGATTTGTTTCTCATGGTGGCCTGCACTACGCCGGTAATGCACTTCAGGTCGTCGTCGTAACTGATCAGCATGACGTGGTTTGATTTTACTGCATTTTCACCCCTCGTAACTAAGCTGGGTTCTTCACAGAAAAACAAAACAAAAACGCACATTGCAGGGGCCTTTACGGCCATGGTGATGCACTTGTTTTTGTCGCTCGTTTACCGACGCAATTCAATGAAGATGTCTGTTGCAACAGAGGCCAGCAAATCTATCGTGTCGTCTGCTACTAAAGCAAAGCGGAGTGGACTTCAGAAATGGCTTTCATCGTTGCGATACGACACTGAGACGACAAGAACATCTTCATAATTCGATATCAAGAAGTTCGGTTGCTTACAAACAATGATTTACTTACTTGTAAGCAAAAATCTAGCCTCATGGGGAGTCTCCATGCATTAGTCCATAGCAACGTCCCTAGCAACGGTTTGTTTGGACCCAGACGCCATGTCGTGACGTCATCACTTACGGGGTCAATTGCACGTGCTTGCACCAGTGGAGGAAATTGGAGTATCTTCACTCTGGGTTGGCGGAAAAAAATTCCACCAGGCGGCGGTTCCCAAGCTTCTCGCCGCGATTAGTATATGTGACTTGCACGGATGTAACATCAGCTGCCGTTGTTATGTTCTTACAAGCTTAACGCGTACCTTCTGCAGCCTATATTTCGCGTCACCGGATTTATATTTTTGTCGGCGTGAACAAGTATAGAATGACCAGCAGCACGGAGAAACGACGTCACTTGTAAGCGATGTATTAATGGCTCGCAGTAAAATCACATCATCTGCCCTGGTGGTGACCTTGCGGCTGAGCACGAACCATCTCAAGCATACGTATTGCACCAGCGAATTTCTTTCTTGCGGAATGGACGAGTACGGATTACCGTATCACCAACATAGTGCGGTGACGTCAGGTGTAAGCCATGTATTCATGGCAAGCATAATCCGCAGAAGGGAGCCTTTGCGCGTGCGCAGAAGGTGTTCTACAGCCCAATAGACAGACAAAGATGGCTGCGTCCAAAAGGGGTTGATTATAATGGTTTATATAAACAACATAAATTAGGTATATAAAACAAGAGACTACTCTAAGCTTAGCCTAAGCGAACAAGCCATCAGTCGCGTGTCCTCGTGCAGCACAACGATTAAACGGTGGACCTTTCCTCCCGTTCGCTGTCCCCATTAGCCTTATAATTCACGTAAGTTTGGAGCCCGAAGTTTTAACTTTTTCTTTCTTTTCTTTTTTTGTTGCATTTCTCGCTCGTCGAAGCCGAGTCTATTTCCAAATGCTCGCGGTCCTATTCCGATTTGTCTCTTAACCCGGATTTTTGTTTTAAAGTTTTGTATGCCGCCCAGGAAGGAGATTTGGGCACGTCTTTGGGGACGGAAGTGTCCCTAACGAACCGTCGCCGGAAAGGGGACGATCATCATTTCCAAACTCTGGATAGAAACCACGGAGAAAAAGGGGATAGAGATAGCGGAAACGTTAAGCGTAGATAAAGTGATGTCTCGTTAATATACATGCCTCCGTTCCACACCATTCCCCCCCCCCCCCAAACCGACAAAAAAAATAAGAAGAAAGAAAGAGCTGTCGATAATGTAAGTTGTCTATAATAATAAAACAAAAAAAGCGTGTCCCAGAAAAAAAAAAATTTTTTTTTTTTACTGATTAAATAAATTACGCATTACCGAACGCGTATTCACCTCCCAAATGAAGCCCTAACGATTCGAACCAGTCGCCAAAGTTTCAGAACCAACCGTTATCTTATTCAAAGGTTATAACCGATTTCCTGAAGTTTTCAATGGGAAAATGGCGGCCGATGAGCCTCTTATAATACATGCAGCTGAGTGGCGCCAGTTACCGAAAAGGGACGAAAACGGGCCCCGTTTTGCCTGAATTAAAACTTTGGGTTGGACGAGTTGGTTCATTGTGATGTTGGCGCCAGTCCGTGCTGTGCGTGTCTATTCCTCCTCCGTTGTTTTTGCGTTTTTGAGTCCTCCAGTCCCATTTTCCCATTGAAATCATCAAGAAAATGACCTATAGCTTTTGACTGACATAACGTTTATTTTTGAAACTTTGGCATCTGGTTCGAACTGTAAGCACTACATTAGGGTGCAAACTAAGCTTTCGGCTAAACGTAATTCATTTTTCGGCCAAAAAACAAACAAACAAACAAAACAGTTGCACTATCTTTCTTTGGGGGACATTTTACATTCACTTTTACCCAATTTGTCCCCGAAAATGGTGTACGTATATGTAATGTGTCCAGCGGACCTTCCGCTGTAAAACGAGCCGCAAAAATCAGGGCCTGCACACAGAAAGCTGGAACCTTTACCGAATGTGCACTGAGCAGGTCAGATTTACCGTGTAAAATATAAAAACGCATTTCTCTTTCTGTAAAGAAAAAAATGAGAACGAAAGAGATGTTAAAGTCAAGGACTGGCGCGTTTGGAGACGACCAAGTTAGCGACTCTATTTACTTGTGGCGCCATCTCTCAATAGGCTCAACGAGCAGACGACTCGCTCTGTTCTCTGCTGGCTGCGCCTATCGGGAGATGGCGGCACAAGTAAATAGTGTCGCTAACTCTGTTCTCTGCGAAAGCGCCCAACCTCGGTTTTAGCAACGTATTTGCTTTAATTCTTTCACGCAAAGATTACTTCACCTTGAAATTTCACACGGTAAACTTGACTTGCTCGGTGCATATTCGGCGAAAGTTTGAACTTTCTATATGCACACGCCGATTTTTTCCGGCTTGTTTTACACCAGAAAGGTTCGATTGGGAACCCTATATATAGTGGGGCGTCCATATTAACGGGATCCGTATTATCGAGGATTGACTCTATGCACGACCGCGTTTGAGGCAAACGAGCCGAGAAAAACGGCATTAGTAAGAAAAAATAAATCTGAAAAAAAAAAGAGAGAAAGATTTGAACACTTTTCTTTTAGCCGATCGTACCTCGGAAATTATTCGATGACGGGGTAATGACCCGTTTGGAAGGAGGCCTAGCTGTAACTCGGGCTCTCGCGGTTCTTGGTAATTGCGCGGTTAATGAGATGGAACGGTGGATGCTGCATAATCGGTTATTGTTAGTCTTTATAATGTCGCAATCCTATAGCGCTTTACTTCCCTACAATATAAAAATAAAACGAATTCCGTACAATTAAATCCTCCCGGTAAAACGGAACAGACTCCTTTCAGTTTTTTTTCTTCTTTTATGTCACGTTTATAGACCCATTCCCGAAATCACTTGCCGATTGTTAAAAAGGTCGAAATCTCTGCACTATTGTGGAACACACTGCGGAACGTGCGAGTCATCACATTAGAGGGCGATGAGATGGATTTCGCAACTTTCAGCGAGGTAGAAAAGGTAGACACTTAAATAGAAGTGCGGGGCCCCAAAGGGGTCCTGCAATCATAATTAAGCGTGTACCCTTTTTTCGCGGTTTCCACATCTGTGGATCGGGCAAGCCAGTGGGCACGGAGAGGGTAACTAAATATCAGTGCGTCATATTTTAACCGGACGATGCGGAAGCCGCCTCCTCCTACGGGGGCGCCCCGTGGTGCCGAACGCGCGCGGCATGTGACGAAATCGTGACGTTGTTGGTCCTGGTCAGCTTCTGCCTTACGACTGGTCAGAGCGGCTAAAAGCTTTTTTTTTAGTTGAATTACGAAATATAAGTTGCGCAGACCGTTTCAATTAGTTGTGAAAATAGATTTTCTTCAGTATTTCAGATGAAACTGCAAACAAATGCAGTTTATAAAGTACGGAAACAAGAAATGACCCGTCGGACATACCCGCCACCAAGCGTTGGAAAAGGCGGCGCGTACTAGAAAGGGGTAGCGGGATCAGGCACCGACGAGCGGAGAGCGTAGAAAGGTCCCGGATGTACGCGGCGGCGCTGCGGTCGTATACGGGCTCGAGGATCCGACCGGTTCCGAGCGTTCCGTAGGCCTTCGGCGAGCAGGTTTGGCCTGCGGTTTGGCCGTTTGGCGGTATGGCAGCGCGAAGTGGCTCCCGTTCTGAACTGATCTTTACCCCGTGTTTGCTGTCGTTTGTGGCCAATGAAGTGTCATGGCCGAATTAGGGCCGAATCGACGACGACAACGCCACTGCTTCTCTCCGGGGTGCCAGTCAGGCTATCAGAGGCGGAAAGGTGAGCAGCCGTCGCTGTTCTCAGTAACAAGAAAAGTTTGGGGACAGAACTTGCATCGCAAGGATAACTCATGGACGAAATATGTTCGATGTGCGAGCTTCATTTTGAGCCATCGTTTGTAATGCGAGACGTCGTTCACATTATAAACGGAGAAGAAGGTGCGCAGTCCTCGTAAAAAGCCGGAGCTGTTTCCGGGCGCTGTGTCGGCGCTGCTTCCGAATGCTCCGAGCTACCTGTCAAAGAGAGCGTCGCAGCCAAGGCCCCCAAGAAAGCGAAAGAACGCCGATGCTTCCTCAGTTGACGCTAAAAGAAGGCCAAGCACTGACTCTTCAACTGCCTGCAGCAGCATCACACCGGCTGCAGCCGATACCGGGGCGTTTGATGAAACCTCTTCCCGAAGAATACTCCACGCTGTGTGTTCCCTCAGAGTACTGGAGCTGTCACCAAGTTCCGAGCCTCAGCTAAATGTTTTCAGGAGACAGCATGCCTGGTGTTGTATACACTGCATCTTTGAGGCCGCATGGCTGACGGAGGACGTCTCGTTAGCTGCGACAACTTCACCCTGTTTCCAGTGACAGACTCCCGGTAGGCCCACCTGCCTTAAAATACTCGCGCTAAGTGCAAAAACACTCGGGCATCGAGACGCCGCCCAGGAAATTGGTCCGGCGGCTTTCGCCTTGCGCGTCACGCATTTGTGCTTCGTACCACGCGCAAGGCGAACACAACCAGACGAATTGCGTCACTCGTGGGTCGCGTATTTCTTTTCTGGGGTTCAGAGGTTCGGACCTAAAACGGCAAACATTTCGAGCCAGAAAGCTTCAAGAAAGAGTACGTCGGAGCATAGCCATTGGCCAAACGCTAGAGCCCACGAGCCAATCATAGAGCGTATAGAAAGCGCAATGTCACTGCGTTCGTCACTTCTTCCGTGGGTGTGCTCGCTCCATCTAATCCAAATCAAAACGCAGAAAGTGCCCCCTGACGTTGCGGTTTTAGTTTGTACACACGTGCTTTGTGTCAGCCATAGAATTCCACAACTTCCAACGAACCATTAAAGAAAAATGGCATTCCGTGCGCTGCCGTTTTCGTCTCCTGGGCCGTGAAACGTGTTTCGTTTGTGCAGGCACAATGGAAGTCTCCCACGGAATGCCAAATGCTACGCATGCTCCCAAAGCAAAGAAAGTCCGATTTGTTTCTTTGTAACGAACAATTTTGTAGGTTAACTTTTTCAGGTTAGCTGAAGCCACAATATGCGTAACTGCGAGTTAGTGGAGTTAGCACCCCTAACTCCATTAACACTAACTCATCACTAACTCAGCTAACTCCACTAAACACTTGGTTTAGCTAGTAGGTAGTACTTCGTTTCAGCTTAAATGCAGGCGCAGCCGACACTACGACGTCATGGGACTAACCAGACAGCGTCAAGAGCGCAAGTCAATGGGCCTTTCCTGTTTACGACTGGTTCAGCGATGATAGAACACGTACAGATACACGACGAATACCATGATGGTGCGCTTTTGACGTTCCGTGATTGAGCTCATCAGCTTGTGGCGTAGCGTCGGTTACGAAGGTATATGTACCTTGGGTAACGTCTGCACTTTAGGTGAAACGTAGTATAGTGGCTTAGCATCACTACCGCTAAACCAACAACGTTTCCTGCAAGAAACACAGTTGCAAAGGAATTTGCGATCATTTTGTTTCGCCTGGGTGATACGATTAACTACACTAAATAGTGTGCATTTTTTAAATTTTAGTTATTGTATCATTGATGAAGGGAAAATGCTCATGGAAATAAATATTCTTCAGTGTTTTTTTTTTATTATCTACTTAAATATAATTTTTTTCTAGACACCCAGAACTTTGCCTTTTTCCGGCATGCTATAGTTATTATCTTTAAATTCGAAATAGCGCTTTCAAGAAAATGGCAAATGAAGGTGATGCCAGTCACATTTTCCCCACGCTCTCCAGTGGAATGACGCTGTAGAACTTGTAAGTCGAGCAGGCAGTCTAAAAACCGCCAAAATAAGCGCGTCTTTTTCTTTACTTTGACGGGGTAAGTTTTGTCGTTTTTATTTCACTATATTATACTTGTTCTAACCCAGTCGGGAATAAGAGCTGTATCTTCCCCATGTTACAACGCATGACGTCACGTTTCCAGTGTTGCCAGTAGAACCTCTAAGCCGGCTCAGAAAATATTGGAAAAAAAGATATTCAAGAACTTTCCGAGAACATAATTATTGTGATTTCGTAATTTTGGTTTGGGTTACTAGTTCAGATCTGTCTATTAATCTATTGAACCAATTTTAATGAAAATTGGCGGCTAAAATTTTCACCTTTAGAAAGAGTGGCAAGTAAAACAAGGTTTAAAAACAAACTGCTGTGTTTTGTGTTTTTTTTTGCTGGCATGAGTTTTTGTAGTCATTATCGCACATAATTTAAGTTTGTTCTGACGCGTTGGGAACAATAACTGTAGCTCCCCCATGATACACCGCGTGACAGTCACGTTTTCAGTGTCGCCAGTAAAACCTTTTCAACCAGCGTCAGGCAAAAAAAAAGATATATTTATAACTTTTCGAGAACAAAATTGTGTGATTTTGTAATTTTGGGTTAGTAGTTCTGATGTGCCTATAAATCTGTTGAACCAATTTTGATGAAAATTGTGGACTATAAAATGTTCTACCTTTAAAAATAGTGGCAGGTAGAACAGAATTTAAAAACGAACTGCTGTGTTTTTTTTTTTTTGTTGTTTGCTTGAGATTTTGCAGTTAGTGTATAGTTAGTGCATAGCTAGCGAATTTGCATAGTAGCGGCCGTTTTGTTTTGTGAATTGTAAGCTAATTAATTGGTATTCCAGCTCAAAGTCCCTTTTCGCGTCAGTTATACTCACCCCTTCTCTAAAAAAAAATATGAAAAATATAAAATGCATGCCATAACTAACGCTCAAAATGTTTGGTGCTGTGCGCGTAAAGCCAACTATGACGAAGAGCATCGGCTCGCTCCCGAGTGAATGTTTGTCGTGGCTTTTCCCGTTCTGGAGGTCATATATGTTACTCAATATTTTGCCATCACAGGTTAGTTCAGAGTCACTGGAAAGTGCCGAGGGGAGTTTAATAAAAAACAAAAATTGAGTTTTTTAAATATCGACGCTCAATCTTCCCACATTTGGAAAAATCAGCTGCATTTCCGCGGTAATAACAAAAAGACAATTAAGGATGAGCATATAATTTTTACATATTCGTAATAAATATGTAAAACGCGCATTTTGATATGTTTTGTGAAGTATTATGAAACATAAATTATTTGCAAAAAAAAATGTGAATATGTCTCTAAAACGCGCTTTCATGCCATGTTTGATTATTTTTGTTTGCAGAAATATTTTATTGATATCTCTACTTTTTTGTGTATATGTTTTATATCTTTTGTAAAGTCTATTACAAAGTTACGGTGACGTGGAAGCTTCGATGAGGAAATGACGACTGTGCAAAGTAGCATCGTGAAATCTTCTCGATTTCCACGCCTCGAGCTTCTCTATTTTATATCTTAGAGAAAAAATTGTTACGGAGTTCATATCAAGCTGAATGTTCCTCCCAAAAACATGACTTTTATATATATTTTTAACAAACAAATCTAAATTATGACCCGGACCATCATTGCATGAACTGAACGTGGAACCACCCATAAGCAGTGTTACCCCGGCTTTAGGCCTGGTTCACACTTGCAGGTAGCCGGCGAATCTGCAAGAATTCGGCCGCCGGGCGTAGCGTTCACTGTGCATTGCTGCGGCCGATTCCGCTTCGGCGGCAGCGGATTAGCTGAAGTGTGAACCGGGCCTTACTGTTCTGCTCGGTTTCCTGTTAGAAGAGTCTCGAGAAGTTGACGCGTCATGGTTTTGGAATAGCGCAAGCCCATAGAAGCACTTGCGGATAATAAACATTTCTGGTGCCGGCTGTCGCGTGAAATTTGGTTCGGCTTTGCAAGCCACCCGGCGATAACACGAGCTGCTTAATCACCGTTGTTTTCTCCTCAATTCGTAGTTCGAGAGTAAGCAGATTGGCACCTGACTCTCATTAGACGGTCGCATCTGGTGATAGACAGTTCACCCGCAATCAGAGAACTTACCTAGAGAGTACAACGCAAAGTTTTGAAAGGTATTTCCAGTTTTAGTGTAGAATAGCAAAATTAACGGGTAATAACGAAATCGGTTATAACGAGAGAGCGGCTACAGCGAAGCGATCACGATTCACATTCCCTTTTGTGCACTTCGTTAAACCGAAGTCGGTTATAACCGGCGAAATTGCCGTGATCATAGTCGAAGTGATTTCCGCATTCGCGGTCCATTTCTTGGGCAGAAAGTGTGTGAGTGGATTAAAGTCCCCACCAAACGCTGACGCATTCTTCGTGTCCAATATGGGATCAGAGTACGAGCCCAAACAATGGTGGACTCGGCTAATACGCACAGCGGCTACTAGAGGTCGCGCCATCTTGTAAAGGGTCGATCGTATAGAAACGGCATGCAGTTTAACTTGAGCAGTAAAGGATTGCACAGTACAGTTTGCATTTGACTCGTAAGCCACGGTGCCATTCAGTAATCCTAAGGTTTTACCGGACGTATCGCAAAGGAAAGCAGTTTTGAAGCTTCCTCTAAGAACCTAAATGGTCTTGAGTATACTGGCACTAACCCCTATGTTATGTCTACCAAAAAAAGAAAAAAAAATGCGTGCGTACAAAGTGGCTTTTACGAAGCTAGAACCTTATCACGGGGAAACACAGGACGCCCAATCACCATTGTGTCATGCACGCCGACTGCGTTACGCGGCCGTTATGAGCTCGTTAGTCGTTCCGCTTTCACGATGATCGTTTCGTCCGACCGTAAGCACAACCGCAAGCGGTGGAATTCTGCCCCGGTACTCTTCGGTGGCGTCTAGAGCCACCTAAAGAGGCCACGTTCACGGATTCGCGGGAAAGTTAACCGTTTGCGCATGCGCAGCGCCGAGAGGAACGCCACCGGACCGGCGCAGCGTCAGAGCCGCGCGTTGGTGTGTACGGCAAACTAGTCAAACAACATCCTAAAAAAAAAAAAAAATATTACAGCACCTTGGCCGTGAGTTCGTTCATTGTTGACATGTACGTAGCTCGTCACAAGTAACGCTTTACTTGTACCTGGTTACTTCCTTCGGTAACGAGGTAATGAATTAGTTGCACTTTAAGAAAAGGAACGAGTAACCCATTTTCGTTACTTTCTGACAAAATCGCGACAAACGGTATTTACTTGTGAAGGGGAACGTGTACAAGGCAGGCACCCCTCCTAGTTGTCACCCCAGCTCGCGCCTTGTAATTTGCGCGATGAGAAAACGCTACATAGTCCATAAAACGATGTGCACAATGTATGTTAGTATAGGCACATTTATCCCTGAAGTAACGCGTTGAAAGAGAGGAATCATTAATGACGAAAAATATTGGAAGTGGCTACAGCTTCACGATGAGGAACAAATATTGGAAGAGGCTACAGCTTCACGATGACGACACGTTCAGTTACAAGAAAAATAACACGTTACCTTCAAGCCGAAATAACGCTTTTCTAGAAGTTCAGAGGAAACTCCTCCCACCTCTTTCCACTTTATGAAAGCGAACGTTGGAGAGGAGGCGACCTCCTCTCCAGCGTTTGCTCTGTTAAAGTGGAAAGAGGTGGGAGGATCGAGCTCTCTGAACTTTGGAGTACCAACTATGGTTACTTTTTCGGTGAGTAATGAGTGACCATATTTAGTTACTCTATAACTGAGTAACGTGTACTTAGTAGGGTTCGTTGTAGCGCGTCTGGTAGTCGTTAGTAGACAAAACCAACATACCCTACGAGCTATTTCTGTATTTCTCAAATTCTGAGTCTTTGTTCGTGAGAAAAGCCAGTGGATTTCCGACAGCCATAGAAATGTCAAGGCAGCCATTGCGGCGACTAGCAGACAATGCCTAAGCAATAGGCCGCGCATGACGTCACCGCACTCTCCGCGCAAGACACGGACGAACTCCCACCTTTGTGTCTACCCCCTATGTCGTCCAATCAGGGCGCGGCGCCGTCATATCGTTGTAGGGCGATTTCAGATAAGATCGACCAAAGGGTGGCTGGTCGACATTTTTAAATCAACTGATGTTTTTATATGCTATTGTCTAGTGTCTGGTATAAACGAATCCAAACTTAGTTTTGACCAGAAAAAATATTTGGGGACAGGAAAAATCGTAAGGCATGAAGAGGTGGACAGTTGCATTAACGCGCACTGATGGAGGGGGCACGTTTGAGAGTGAATAACTAAAACGATAACATTAGGAGAATTTTAATACTTTTTAGACGCAAACTATGGGTACAGCTTGCTTGTAATATAAAATAATAATATTTATTTAAATTTTATTTATTTTTCTAAAAATTGCCAAACATGCCTGCTCGAACGACAAATGGCAAAATTTGGAGGCCTGTATCTCATGAAATAATTTAATCATTATCATATAATTTGCAGATAGTATTCTACTTATATATGGCTATTATTTAAAAATAAATAAGGTATCTGAGTGATACGATAGTCGGGATATATTTAGGCAAACATGGGAAAAAATCAAACAACGAAAAATTCCGATGCAAATAAAAAAAAAACACTACCTTCGATTTTTTTTAAATTTGGGTACCCTGTTATACTCTATTTCGGCATTCATTTCTATTAAAAACATGTTGCATTATTTTATTGAGAAAGAAGAAACAACTCCCCAAAGTAGGGTCCTTTTTCAAAGCCTACACTTAGCAGTGCCCTATACAAGAAGTGACTCTGAGTTCCAGTTTCATGAAACTAACACACATCTTTTAT
Organism: Ixodes ricinus; assembly: GCA_037355805.1. Taxonomy (NCBI): domain Eukaryota; kingdom Metazoa; phylum Arthropoda; class Arachnida; order Ixodida; family Ixodidae; genus Ixodes; species Ixodes ricinus. The sequence goes on from JAZHYW010022597.1 coordinate 100,771, forward strand.
ATATTTTTATTCAGATGAGGCCATTGATAACTATAGAAATCGTTCACACACTAAAATTGAGGAGAAACTACTGTGTACAAAGAGCTATCATATTACGAACTAGTGATCCGAGAAAAGATCCTGCAGCCATCGGCCACTGGGAACTTTGTTTACTTTATTTTCCTACGGCACTATATGCTCCTCTCTCTTACCCTCTATCTCCATCTCTCTCTCTCTTATATATATCCCTGACTTATATCTAGAATAAAAACATATTCAAGCATTCCCTTTCTGCGTGATAGTGTTCTGTGGCTAGCAACAATCATTTCCTCGCGAAGATCACGATTATGGCGCAATAGTTGACGGAAGTAGCAGGCGACACTCGTCGCTAGTTCTGGCAAAACGGCCGATACAATACTTTTTTCGCATTTCCCCGCTCGCTGTCAAGGATGAGGGGTTCGCTTCAACCAGCAAAATATGGCCGCCGATGCCTGTTTACTGAGCAGTCGTGCCTGTCGCCATCCCACTCGCTGGCTTCGCGGGCGATAATATCAGGCACAAAGAGGCACACCGACAGAGAGCAGAACCCCCAAATACTCGAGCCCCGCCTAAATACAATAGAGCGTAAACACTGTCGCCATGTTAACCTAGGAAAGGTTAACATGGCGACAGTGTTTACGTTCTAAGTAAGGAAAAGCATGGCGTGTGGTATGAGCCGGATCCTTACACGAGGTGCAAGGTGAGCCCTGAGAACCTGTCTGCTGCCCTAGAGTACTTCACGAAAGACGAGCTACAATGTTCGCGCCAAGGTCCCAACCAGAAGGACGTGATCTCTGTCATGCTCGACGGGGAGAAAACGTTCGTGCCAAAGCGCTTCCTGACACGCTCAATCCGAGAGGCCTTTCGTGTATACAAAGACAAGCATCCTGATTCCGGCGTTGGGCTAACGAAATTTTATTCCTTGCGCCCTAGATGGGTCAAATGTATTCCACACCAGGAAGTGTGCGTTTGTGTGCGCTGCGCCAATTATTACCTTTGTATTGCCGCTGTAGAGAACGTTACAGGCTCAACATTCAACACTGGTGAAATGAACTCAGCATTTCTGTGCGACCCACTAACAAGTCTGTGTCTTTAAGGAGACTGTGATCACTGCCCAAAAGGCCAGTCTCTTACACTCGAGGAACTTCATATCCCAGAGGATGAAGAGATTGTGCTTACAACATGAAAGTCCGGCGACCTTGTGAGAAAAAAAAACATTGGATTTTGAGACTTTTCTAAAAGTCGTTCAAGTAACGGTTGAAAGTTGGATATTTCACAACCATATCCGACAAACGCAAGATAAAGCGATCTACGATGAAAAGCAGCTGCATGCAACGCGGGAGCATTGTCTTTCATTTTGACTTTGCTGAAAACTGGACCATCGTGCTTCCTGACAAAGTTAAAGCATACCACTGAAGAAAAAAAAGTTACGATATTTACATGTGTAGTGACGACAAGAAAATCTACAAACAGCGTTGCTATCATCAGTGAGGACCTGTGTGACGACGTCGCTCTCACGTGCTTGGCTCTAGAAAAAGTGAAAGAGTGGGTTGAAGACAACGTTGCGGTATACTCGCACGTGACGTACGTAAGTGACGGGGCCGCCAGTCATTTTAAGAATCGCTACCAGCTTCACCAGTTTGCACAGAATGATTGCCCACAAGCCCAGTGGTTATTTTCTGCATCTGGACATGGGAAAATGCATGCGACGGAGTTGGCGGACTCGTGAAGCACCAGGCCACGCTGAACAACCTGAGAGAACGTTCAATAAACGCAATTCAGACGGCCAGGACAATGGTGAGCGTTCTATTTGAGAAACTGGGTGCATCTTGCGTATCTGGACGAAAATGAGCTTGTTCGGTATCGTCAACAAAAAAAAAAAAGAAGAGTGGCTGACGGTGCGCGCCTTTCCTGGCATTCAGTCTTGGCACGCGTGGCGGCTGTGCAAGTCATCAACAGAAGGAACCTGTGACATATATGTAGCACGGACAGTCGGATCTGGTTAGAAGAAACTTTATTAAATGGGTACATCGAGGAAAGCCTTAGTGTAAAGTGCCGAATTTGATGCCCCAAGGACTGCTCATTTTGAATGCAGGGACATCTTATTTATCACAGTTTTCTTCGCGGGGTATTTAACCTACTATTTTACTTGGTGATAGCTTATAATCTTTATCTGATCACCATATGAGAATCACGAAACGTTATCCTCGCGCAGGATAAAATATCTCGGCTTGCCACGATCCATTCGTACACCGAGAGTATCGAAGCTCTTACAGTCCGGCGCGGTGGCACCGCTCACCTGAAATGGTTTGTCCCCGGAAATACATAACTAACCTAAACAATTTTAGTATTCTATCTTTATTTTTGTGTGTGGAAGTAAAGTTGTTTCTTTTATTTTAAATATAAATTATACCGGAAAGTAAAACTTCACACTGCATCATCTTTTCTCGAATCACTAGTCTCTAATATGATACCTCTTTGTACGCTGTATGTAAAATGCTGTATATAGTTTCTCCTCACTTTTAGTGTGTGACCGATTGCTCTAGTTGTCAGTGACCTCATCTGAATAAAAATATATGAAAGATGTGTGTTAGTTTCCTGAAACTGGAACTCAGAGTCACTTCTCGTATAGGGCACTGCTAAGTGTAGGCTTTGAAAAAGGACCCTACTTTGGGGAGTTGTGTCTTCTTTCTCAATAAAATAATGCAACATGTTTTTAATAGAAATGAATGCCGAAATAAAGTATGACAGGGTACCCAAATTTAAAAAAAAAATCGAAGGTGGTGTTTTTTTTTATTTGCATCGGAATTTTTCGTTGTTTGATTTTTTCCCATGTTTGCCTAAATATATCCCGACTATCGTATCACTCAGATACCTTATTTATTTTTTAAATAATAGCCATATATAAGTAGAATACTACCTGCAAATTATATGATAATGATTAAATTATTTCATGAGATACAGGCCTCCAAATTTTGCCATTTGTCGTTCGAGCAGGCATGTTTGGCAATTTTTAGAAAAATAAATAAAATTTAAATAAATATTATTACTTTATATTACAAGCAAGCTGTACCCATAGTTTGTTTCTAAAAAGTATTAGAATTCTTCTAATTTTATCGTTTTAGTTATTCACTTTCAAACGTGCCCCCTCCATCAGTGCGCGTTAATGCAACTGTCCACCTCTTCATGCCTTACGATTTTTCCTGTCCCCAAATTTTTTTCTGGTCAAAACTAAGTGTGGATTCGTTTATACCAGACACTAGACAATGGCATATAAAAACATCAGTTGATTTAAAAATGTCGACCAGCCACCCTTTGGTCGATCTTATCTGAAATCACCCTGTACCCTCTGGAGCTTACTCGCCCGTAGCCTGCAGTTCTGCTGAAAGTCACGCGCATGTACGCGTTCGCAAGAGCTGATGACACCGTGTATAGATGTCACACGGAAGATCTTTTACTGAACTTCTTTCACGTATCATCAAAAGGTCCCAGTTTAATAATATGCCAATAATATTCCCGAATTAATTTAGCATGATTAACATCACTCTGAAATCGCACCAAAAAGTAATGTCAGAGTAGTTTTAAGCCGTGATCACACGGTCAATACATCGTATAGTAAACAGTCTGCAGAAACTGTTTCTGGCGCGTTTATTGCTTCTACGTGTGACACTGGCCATACGAAAACGTCTCTAGACATGTGTCCAGAGTACACGTATGTAAATCAAAATCAAACATTCCTCGAGCATGCTTTAGACGTTACCCGCAAATCTCGTCATGTCTGTAGCGGAGTTAGGCCAAAGGAAGGGTTGAAACATCCGATCCCCGCCGAACGGGAGAATCGGGACTTATCGCTTCACTTACTTTACGTCTCTTAGGCTAGCTCTTTGAGTTTGAGCCGAGTTTGAGACGATCTCCTACTGTTGCCTTTTTCCTTCGAGTCGAAAGTTTCTCAATTCGAAAGTATCAGGTGTTACCTGATGATTGACTTCAGCTGCTTTGATCTTTTTTACAGATAACGATATAGTAGGGGAAAAAAGTTGTCTCACCATCAAGAAGAACATTAGTGGAACCATGATGCCGCGCACCAAACTCACAGTCTGAGCTTCCCTAACTACTGGGTCCCTCGCACTGGAGAGGGACGCGAAAACTAAAGCCTCCACCGACGCACAGAGTGGCAAAAGAAGAACGCGTGTCTCTGCGAGAAATCTCGGGAGCAACCTTCATATTTTCGGCGAGCCACAAAGACATCGTCTGCTACAGAAGTCCGACGCCCGCGCGGGGGTGGGCTTCTAACGCGCATGCGCGAGAGCGTTCGATACCGCACCTTGCGCCATCTGGAAGGCATCAAGAGCAACCCTGTACGTTGTCTGAACCGGTGTTTGAAGTTAAACTACGCTTTGCTCTTTTCTTTTTGCTCACTTCAAGCGCCGCCCATATTTTTTTTCTCCTTACTCTTGCTTATGACGACGCGATATGGAGAACAAAAGGACGAAAAAAGGAGAGAAGATACCTGGCTCCAATTTACGAGGGAGTGGTCAGCTCTTGTACGTCCTTCAAACTATATCCTAGTCAATAAAGCTCGCTCGTTTTGATCTCGTTCAAAATTTGATGAAGCGTTGATACCGCAGGGAATAGAAGACAAAAGGGCTTCGTTTCATTCTCCCCCCCTCTTTTTTAAATTTCTTACACGTATCGTTTATGAAAAGCGCGCAGCGTTGTTCACCGCTATTGACGACAGTCCGCCTTTGTGAAAAAAAAAAAAAAGATCGCCCAGAGAGCTTTGATTTCAGAGAAGAGGCAACTCAAACCATATGAAGTGAGTTTGCCACTTAATGGCGGTCACCTCCTGAGCAGATCGGTCACAAGTGCGCATGCGTTGCGTTCTCGCGTAACGAGGAGGAAAGTAGTCGGAAACCCTTGCGGACAATCAACCCTTCCGCCACCTTCTCGCGTGTCGCGTAGCAAACCCCATGACCCCTATCGAGAAGTTGGAAACACTCTCGAAGTCTAGACGCACTGAGAGCGCCCGCGCGTTTATTAAAGGTTCATGCGATATCTCCTTCCCCCCTTCCCCCCCCCTTTTTCCGCCCCCTATATATCGCGTAATGAAAACCTGTCACGGGCAAATCTTGATTTCGCACGAGAAAAATGTTTCCACCACCCCGAGATCGACTCTTTCGAGGCCTGGGCTAAGGAACAATAATAATAATAAGTATAATAATAAGAAGAATAGAATCAAATAATATCGAAGTACAAAATGGCCTTTGCCGGGAGAAATCAAATTGGATGCGAGTTTGGACTTTCTATCTTGTACGGGCGGTGCAACAGAAATGTTTTTTGTTTTTTTTTCTCTTTCTGCATAGCTTGATCGAAAATTTTTCAAACCGAGCAACGAAACGAAAATGGGATCCCTCTTTAATTTTTGTTTCTGACGTGTCTTTTCTTGGTGTGCGATCTTTCCGGAGCTCGTTGTTTGATAGTTGTTATTTTGTTTTTTTCTTCTCCTGTAACCCTTTTAGGGTTTTTACCATCGCGCCCTAGAAATTATGTCGAACCTTTTCTCCGTTAGCGCTCTTATCATTTTGCACTCATAAATTTTACTTTATGAGAGCGCCGCTTTTCAACGCGAAAGTATTTGCTTGTTAACTTCGTATAGGATAGAGTATGGGCTAATTGAATATTTCTTATCTGTTGAGAGTCAGTACCTTACGGAAAATAAGCATATTCAAATTCAGCTGTCCCGGGGCAAATTTGACCAGAAAGCGATAGCACGAAGACGAATAGTATAGTACCAAAATATTGCCCAATAAATCTGTCACACTTGAACAGCCTGAACCGTTTGAAAGATACACGGTGGTATGAACACTGACACCTCTAGAAAACGCGGGACGTCGCTTCTTACGTTCATCGTTCTTTTGTTCGGGATCCGCTCTTTCAGCGTCCTTATTGGTTTGCGTCACAACCGAATTGACCGCGCGAGCGATGACAAGGTGCTGTCAGTAACTAAAAACAAAAGTTGGTAAAAATAAATAAACAAAACAACCTTTCCTATTAATTTTGGAATCGCTAGGTATCTCCAAAGAATGATAAAACTCAGCGTGTCTATTGAGTGCTTGTATTCTTCCTGGTACGACCACATGTTCCCTCGCAGTGTGCTCAAATACCCTCGTGCTCGTGTGCGCTCGTGCTCATGTATTCCTTCGTGCTCGTGTGCCCTCGATGCTCACCTGTCGTTCTAGCTTCCGTTGCCTGACGTCCGTTCGGCGGGGACGGGGGTCTGGCCTCGTCCGCGCTCCCAGGGGGCGCTGCGGGCCATTCAGTGCTGCGAGAGACCGACACTTTTTGATCAACATGAGGCTACTCCCTTCCGCTTTCGCGAACCACGCGCAGCGGTTGCGGCAACTTGTAGCGTGACACACGCAAGTGGAAACTTTGCGTCACGGTGCGTCGCCGCCGAGCGGCGTAACCACAGCAAACCGCCGCTGGTGCTCTTCACGTGACCGAATGCAGCGCCGCCGCCACGTCACAGCGTCTGCGACTGTTGTCATGGTTACGCCGATCGGCAGCGCGACGGGACGCGACGCGGCTTTTGCTCACACGAGTTGCATGCTTTAGCTTTGAGCAACCATTTGTACGAGTCACATATTTTTTGTAGTACCTTAGTTACAGTAATCTAATTACATTACGCTAATGATTAATAGTAATTTGTCCCTTCTGACTGCAAGTATTTGTTATTTAATGACCTTCCAGCAAAGAGAATTAGACGGTAGATGTTTAGAGAGAGTGAATTTAATCTGTCGTATTTTATTTGGAGAAGGGAGAGGGAGGACGTGACAACGCTGTTTCACGCTGCAGATGAAAAAAATAAAAAGAATCAGCCACGGCAGTAAGATAACGAACGCAGGCGTGATGCTCATCCAGATTGGAACGGGCAGGGCCCATAACCTGAAATCAGTAACGTAATTACGTTACCCGTTACTGTTTTGAAAAAGTAACGAGTACGTTAATTACAGCGTTACCGAAAGAAGTTACGCGTTACCGGTAGCGCCGTTACTTATCGTGACTCGTTACCGCCAACACTGCGCGGCATGGCAATGAGTGCAGGAGGAAACTTGGCGCGCGGCATTCGGACCACGGATATTGTGGTGGACTCTCGTTTGCAGACCTGTCTTTTGCATGACGTGTGAGCAGCGCGACCCCGGTCTGAAAGTTAGTCGCACTGTTCATACATCATACAAAAGAGACACGGAGTTTCTCCGCGGACATGATGGCAGAAATATCCGCGGACACGCCTCAGGGTTGTTGGAGGCATGCTTGCTTTATAGGCTCTTTAAACATGCGCCAGATTAGAGCCGCCATTGCCGACCTTCTCTTATCTTACCGAGATACCGAGCCACTGAAGCGGGCGTTGACGAGACCTTGGCGTTATGACATCGTCGAACCCCCTGTGCAGGAAGCAGACGAACTTGCGCTCCGTATAGCTTTAGCTCTACCCACTAATCTCTCCAATGAGAGCTCGGCGTTCTGACGTCCCCCTCGCGCTCTCGTCTCTCCTCATCTCCCAGAGTTTCACGGCGCTTTGATTTGCACTTTCTTTGATTTGCTGCAGATACCGGCTGTCCACCATCTCGATGCATTGCACTCACACTACTGTCGAGACCGGTTATAACGAAGTCAACGGGAATCAGAAATCACTTTGATATATCCGCTATTTCGTTATAACCGACTTCCGTTAACGAAGTGCAAAAGGGAATGGGAAATCGTGATCGCTTCGCTGTAGCCGCTATTTCGTTATAACCTACTCTCGGTTATAACGAAGCGCAAAAGGAAGGAAATTGCATCGCCTGGGGTTGTAGCCATATTTGTTATAACTGACTGCCAGTAACGAAGTGCAAAAGAGAATGGGAAATCGTGATCGCCTCGCTGTAGCCGCTATTTCGTTATAAGCGACTTCGGTTATAACGAAGTGCAAGGGAGTGGAAATCGTGATCGCCTCGCTGCGGCCGCTGTTTCGTTATAGCCGACTTGGGTTATAACGAAGTGACAGTAGAAGGAATGGGCAAATCGTGATCGCCTCGCTGTAGCCGGGGCTATTTCGTTATAACCGACTTCGGTTATAACGAAGTGCAAAAGGAATGGGAAATCATGATCGCTTCGCTGTAGCCGCCTCGACAGTACTACATATACGAAGAGAAACTCAGAGAGAGAGAGAGAGAGAGAGAGGGAGGAAGTGATAAGGGTGGTGAGGTACACCAGAGCACTCAGCTCTGATTGGAAGGAGTAGTGGGCAGTGTTGTACACGTTCCTCAAAAAAAAAGGAACGAAAGCTCGTTCCTGTTCCTTATGATTTTTGGAACGCGTTCCCGTTACAAGTTACATCTGTGAAAAAAGGAACTCTGTTTCGTTACAGTTTAAAAAATGGAACGTATCGTTACATATACGTTACATTTGTATTTTGCTAATTACTATATTTAGTTAAATCAAGCGAGAGTTTTTGTTTTAATCTATCCTATTAGTTGTCAACATATGAGTTTGTGGCGTCGTCATGGAAGGGCAACAGCGAGAGAGAAAACAAGCGGAAGCAGGGGTTTGATTTGCTTGATATATTCCAAGCTAAAAATCTCAGCGCTTTTACCCATTTACATGTTTGTAGTGGACGATTCAGACGAGCCGAATGTGCTTTACCCAAACATTGTACGAGCGTTCTGGCACCGAACCTCAACATCGTTTCAATCTAACTAAGTCCCGCCGGGTCGTGAACTTTGTGCAATAGTTGCTTCTCGATGTTGCTGTCCGCAAGACGAGCAAGTGGAGGAGGAGGTAGGGCTTTTGGAAGGTCAGTCTTAAAAAATACAAATACTTCTTTGTAAGATTGGCTTTGTTGTTCTTCTTGAAGGTGAAAAATAAGAAAAAGAAATAAAGCGGATTTTTTAAAATGCTTTTAAGTGACCAATGTTTGGAGATGGCCTCGCGTCTCCAGCTCGGCGCTCGCCCTCCCGCGGCGGAAACGGGAAGCGCTCTAGTGAGGGTCCCCCGATTCTCCTGCTCAGCGGGCACGGCGGAACTGCTCGCGATCATGGCTCGCTAAATGTCGTTTCCGAATGCAAACAACACTCTTCACTGTCCCAACGTGGTGCTGCAGCCGGTATGGGATTGTACCTTATTAGAGAGTTTGAGTATTGCGCATAGAAGCAAACGCAAGCGCTGTGCGTTTGCGTTTGGGTGGCTTGCTCCACGTTTCGCGCGCGCATCGTTGCCATGCTCCGACCCAAGACCGCAATTTCGGGTTCCGCGCACGCGCAGCGTGGAACATGCAAAGCTAACGCAAACACACAGCGCTTGCGTTCGCTCGTATATGCAATACTAAAACTCACTACTGTTTCACCGTTTTCCAACACCAACGAAACGTGCTGCAGTGAGCAGATGCGCAAGCAGGTAGGCGTTCCTTCGAACTGGAAAGGCTGAGGATGGCAAAACGACGGCAAACAAATACGAAAGGAAATGAATGTTAAAAAAAGAGTAATAATTAAAAAAATAATCCTTTTTTTTTCTGGGGGGGGGGGGGAATTTGGTCTGGAAGGATATTGGCGGCGACTTTGGAAGTTTTGTCGATTGTCAAAAGTCGCTACTTTAATAGCATCCTCAGTAATCTAATTTTACATGAATTTCTCACATTAGCTATAGGGTTTTGTCATTGATTTTAGACTTTATTTATTTTATAACTTGGTAATTAAAAATGCTGCAATTGGCACCAATGATGATAATTAGTACACTTTAGATTGTCATACTTGTTCGCGTGTTTGAAATTAGATCATATAAGCAATCAATTATTTTAGAGCTTGAAAATGAAGTATTAAAATATCTTAATATTAATATTTATATTATTATTAATACAAATCGCGGCAATGTATGCCCCCAATTAACGCTATGATCACAGAAATACGCCATTTAACCATTACCGTTTTTTCTGAAAGGTGTCATTTTGTTTTCTTTTTATCACATGAAGACCTCTGACACCGTTATCAAGATAGACCAACAGTCTAACACTGGATGCAATTTAAACTCATGCGTCACGCGTTGCTTTAAAAACACGCAAACTTCAGCTGCTTCACTCGGATTCCGTCTTTGAATTTTTCGAGCGAGAACAGCGTTTCTTAATTCATGCGTTTTGTGAACATATCGTATAAACTGGATTTATTCTGTCATTCTTGTTCTGGGAAAGATATTAAAGCAATTAATCTTCTAAATACCCCAAAAGCCATTGAAAGGCCCGCAGTTCATTGTTTCATATGACAATTATGTGAGCCAGAAAAGGTAGCAAGAACGCACAAATATCCGCACTGAATTTTTCAACAACTACAGCATTATATGTTACCTCTAAGGTGTATGAAAGACCCTGTCTTTAAAGGGACGAACGTTTCCGCGAACAACTTCTTTAACTAAATAATTACGGTGTGAGACACATTTTGAGTTATGAAAGCATCTGAAATTAAGACCGATACCGAGAAATTAAATCCAAAATAAAGGTAAGTTTCGGTTTTGCTCCGGAATTAAAACGTACCTCCTGGCCTAAATATTACGCTAAATACCGTTTTTGTTTTCAGGATAAAGAGGTGACCTGCGCTTATAACACCCTAGCTCCCTAGTATTACCAGAAATAATTTGTGTCGCTCAGTGAAGCCAGCAAACTAGACAGGCTCAGCAGCGGCACGCACCTCCGACCCTCACTAAACCGGCCATCTTGGAAAACGAGTGGCGCCACCTATAGTGAATTGGAGTCGCGGCAATCTGTGATATCGTTGTATACAGGTCTCTTTATGGAAGTTCAGAAGAGTCTGTAGTCGGCCTTAGATTTCTGGGTGTATGAGGATTCGTGGAACCAAGGTCGGCCTTAGATTTCTGGGTGTATGAGGATTCGTGGAACCAAAAGAAGTAGCTGAGTTTGAAACAACCCTCTTTCTTTGTCTTTTCCTACGACTAAAGCCTTGCTTTTTGTACCGCAGTTTCGGACACTCAAAAAAAGAATCAATGTCCACCAGCTCTCCTGCACCCGAAACTGTTAGCAAGCGAGGACCACACAAAATAATCCATAAGATTAGTAGTCAAAAAGGTAACGAGATCCTGCACTTAGTACTTGCAAAATTTCCCTGTTCAAAATAAAATAAAAATTACCCCACTGGACGAAAAAAGGAACGCCGTTACTCTTTCCGTTCCAGTAAAAATGTAACGCGTTCCCGTTCCAGTTCCAGCGATGCAAATGGAACGGCGGCGTTCCTTCGTTCCTCCTAAAAGGAACGCGTTCCAGGAACGCCGTTCCTTGGAACGCCGTTCCGTACAACACTGGTAGTGGGCTAGCTGCCTTTGTCTCACTGTTTCTCTTTAATCAGAGCGACCATGAGTGTCGTCGGCTCTTCACGCAGCGATTCGCGTTCGAATGCAGGACACCGGGGTTCGGCGATTGACCGCGTCCTAAAAGTGAGCGTAGAGACAAATGTAGCTGCAGCCTTTGCGTCTACCCTCTATCCTTCCAATCAGAGCTCAGCGCTCTGGCAGGCCCCCCGCGCACTCTCGCGTCCCCCTCACCTTGGAGTCTCTCCCATTTATAGCAGCTGATATATATATAAAAAAGTAAGCCACTTTATATGTAGCGAGGGTTAGAGCATCGGACGGCCGAGTGAGAGTTGGTTGGTTAAATCTCCCGCCCAGGGACGAAGTGAGATTTGCAGAGACAATTTCTGGTTATGTTATTCTGTTTCTCGGTACTATACAACCTCTCGTGGCGCTCTAGATTTAGAAGGCAGCGCTAAATTTCAATCTGCGTTTAATAATTATTCTTTAATTTATTATTTATTTAAAAAAAACGCGTCGCGTGCTTGTTTGGGTGACCTTCTACCTTTTGTGGGAAGAGGCGAAGACTTCGTCTGAATGCCAAATTGCCACAGTCAATATCATCTAGAAGGCAAGGCTTGTAAGTAATGTCATCTTTACTGGACCACTGACCGTTCCCACAAGCGGCAAAGAGGCCGAAGCTCGACGAGCGTCACCGCAAAGCAGCAGACGCGTTCGTCTTGGCGTCGCTGCGTATGCCAGCGTCGCGCTCGTTGCGAGTCGCTGCCCGACACGCCGGCGGCGACGCTGACGCACGATAGGTGGCTACTGCGCGGTACCATTAGTCATCATCGTCATCATCATCATCATCAGTGATGACGTTGGGGGGGGAAGGTGCAGGCCTTCTCTTCTATGTGGTATTTGCCACAGCACACGCAGTGGGGTCCCAAAAGATGTCCGGCTTGAAGTGCGAGAGCCGCCGTATTTTCTTGTCAGGATAAAGACATAAAACCGAAAGAATCTTGATTCACCGAGCGGAATAAACTATAGTGAAAAAAATAAATAAAAAAGGGACGGTTGTAAAACGACGTCTACAGTCCAGAACAGCACAGCTGACCATAGTCGTGGTCTTTCTTGTAGAGAACTGTTGGGCCGAAGATGAAAGTTTCCAATCGTTCGTAAAAGGCGAAAAAAAAAAAACTTCTGTGCAAAAAAAAAAAAAAGAAAAGAAAAGAAAAAGCACTTGGGAATTGCAGAGTCCCATCGGCAATTCCTCGGTTCTATAGCTACATCGAACAACAGCAGCAGGGGCGGCATCCAAGACGACACAGCCAAGAACATAAAGGAACACTCTCTGGAGCGGAAGACAAAAACCTGCATCATGAATAAAACAAGGGCAGGGAAGGAGTTGCGTCGGGGGAAAAAAAAGAAAAAGAAAGAAAGTAACCATCCGATCGAGAGCTTTGCGAAAATGGCGAGCTGAAAATCGCTTTTATACGTGGGACCCTCTCTCGCGCGGCGCGAGGGGCGATTGCTCGCACCGACGGTGCGAGGAGGTGAGACGCACCCAACGTACGCCATGCGTGACGGGGTGGAAGTGGAGTTCCGACATTGCTCCTTGTTCTCGTTTTATGTACGGGGGATAGTTTCTTTTATACCCAATGGGAAGAAGAAGAAAAAGTGTCTTTCGTAACAAAGAAATGCTCCTCGGGGATAATGCCATCGTCTTTCTAACCACTGGCGGTTTAAAAGATGGAAGACGTGGTGAATCTCGAGCATCTCATTATCGCTTCGTCCAGCCAATCAGATTGTGGCATTATCCGATAAGAGCGGCCAAGGACCAATCATGAACCGCCGTCGGCGTAACCATGAGGTCATGTGACCCCCCAGGTCACGTGACCCCCTCGAGGTCACGTGACCCCCCAGGTGACGCGACCCCTTGAGGTCACGTGACCCCCCCCTTCCCGAGGTCACCTGACCCCCCACCACCCAATACCCTTCCCTCCTCCTCAAGAGCTGCGCTCTAGTTCGGCGTTACAGGGAGTTGTAAACGGCTTTCACTTTTATCAATCAACCAATAAGAACTTGGCGTTCTGGCAACATCGCCACCCCTGTGGTGCAAGAAGCAGACGAACTTGCGATCCGCATTGGGGAGGAAATTTAATTGATGCTCCTCTAGCGTTTAAGCTAAGAACAAAACCCACGGAGACAAGGACAATGTATCCGTTATTTCGTTTGTTTTTCCAACGCAGCGCCCGGCTGACGTATCCAAAAGCTGTGGGTGCGTTCGACGGGGGTCGTGTTCCACCAGTGAAGCATCAACGGAGCACGAGTCGCGACTGAATTCGCTGACGTGGCGCTCATTTTCAATCTGCGCTCCGTGCTCAATTAGGGAAGATAACGCTTAATAATAAAGTCAACGGTCTTTGCGTTGGGTAAACGCCGAGATTTATGGATATCATAGATGGATGCATGCCGGCTGTTCCCTTGGAATCGGGCGGTAACTTGCGCCACCTAGCCAAATGTTTTTTTTTCTCTCGCTCCTGAATAAATAATGTCGAAGCCAACTTAATAAGATTTTAGCTCTATCCGCCCGCTGAGTTTACCCACCATCCCTCAAGCCTTCTTTTACTGCGCTATACCTCTTTGAAACCGTTTGTTTCAACCTTTTAGTGAATCCCAGGGCCCCGAGCAAGTCAGCCTTTTTGCGTGATGTTGTTGGACAAGTTGGACAAAGCGCCCCCTATAGTTTGATCTCCTAGCCAAAAGGCCTGTTTTCTTTCGGCCAGGGGCGCCAGCGTCCGCGAGACGCGATCACAAAAGAAGTCGTCACCGTCCGCGAGACGCGATCATTTAACGCTGCCGCGGAGCGGCGTGCTAGCTCCCCGTCATGCAAGATTCCTGCAGGGGTGCAAACTCTGCCATTGTCCCTCTGCGTCTGTCCCTGGGCACTAACAAAGCGCTTGAAAATTACCCAACACGTCGCGCAACAAAAACGCGACCTAAAATATCAGATCTTTCTGGCCAGGAGCACTGCTCTAAACTTGAGACTTACAGGTCTTAGTCTCAATAGAAGGGGGGGGGGTTAAAATTACCGTCAATTACCCCAAATGTGCGAATCAACTTTAACTATAAATGTTTGCCCCTAATTCTGATATTTCTTGCCAGTCGTCGAAAACAGGATACGCAAGGTTCCAGAAAGGAAAATCCTGCTTGACGCTGTGCAGTGGCCACGGTGTAATCCATCCGCCACCCTGTGGCAGCGGCAAATCTAGTTCGTCAAGCAGTCCGTTACCACCAATTACCCCGAATGTGCGAATTAACTTGAACTCTAAATATTTTGCCCTAATTGCGATATTTCTTGCCATTCGTCAAAACAAGATACTGCAAGGTTCCAAAATCCTGCTTGACGCTGTGCAGTGGCCACGGTGTGAAATTCCTCTCCACTCTGTGGCAGTAGCAAATCTAGTCTGGGAAGGGGTCCGTCGTCGTGTCGAAGCTGAAACAGATGAGAGGCGGAAGACGGCCCGCAGAGACGTGAGAAGATGCCGCAGTGGAAGCAGACGGCGGAAGTAGACGCCGAAGTCGATCGAGAAGGGGAACGGCATGTCCAGGGTTGCGTGCCAGCGTATAGAAGCATCGTCGCTAGCGCACGTCACGCTCACGTCGTCACTCTTAGTCCGCCGTCACGCTGCACAGCGTGACGGCGGTCATCGTCGCAGAAGCGTCTTCTCGATGCGTCTCGTTGCTAGTGTGCGATCCCTCCGACGTTATGGAGAATGTTCGCTTCCGACGTCTCCGGTAATTCCACCTCCAGGAATTTCCGCGCTTGGTTTTCCCGACAAGGCAAAGGGGAAGGCTTTCTCGGCGGGACCTACGTAGAGGAGAGGCCGGGGGTCGTGGGGACGGTGGTGAGCGAGATCCTCGGAGCGAAATGGGCATCGGAGGCGACGAACGACGAAGGTACTCTTCAATATCTTTTGGACGCTTTTCGTAGCGTGGGCGTGGGTCGTTGAGGTGGAACCCGCGCAGCCCGAGTTGTCGGTAGGGGCTTTGACGGTAGGTGTGGTCGGCTTCCCAGCAGTGGAAGCATAGAGGGCTTCGGTCGGCCGTCCTCCACACGTCGGTCATCCTGGGTGCAGGTTGTTCCGGGTGGACGTACTGGACCCGTTCTTCGTTACGTCGGGAGTACTGCATGCGGTGCTGGAGGCTCATGACGTGGAGGCGCAACATACGGGCGAGCAGGTGGCGGTGGTCGGCGGGACATTGCGGCGTAGGTCAGCCATCGGTTCCTCGGGGGCTGGCACGTCGACGGGAGCGTGCGGCTGGAAGGCTCGATGTACTTCTTCTCGAACGACCTCTGTGATTGAGAGCGAGGCTAGGCGTTCGGCAGTAGAAGCAGCTTCTTGAGCTTCTTCCGGATGACGTCGCGGAGAATCTCGCGGATGCTTCGGGATGCCGGTGCCGATGTAGTAGATGGACGGCGTGCGGCCAGCGACGCCGGGAAGTCGCTGGAAGTGACTGGCTCTCGCAAGAAGGACGCGTTCGATGTTCGACGCCTCCGTCACGAAAGCCTCGACGGTCGCCGGTGGGTTGCGCACAAGGCTTCCAAAGATGTTCTCCTTTACACCGCGCATAAGAACCTTCAGCTTCTTTTCCTCCGTCGCCTGAGGGTGGCGCGTGCATTCATGCGTAGGCACGTCATCAACTTAGCTGGTGATGCTCTTGTTGGGGCCTCGCGTCCTCGTCCGAAGGAGGTCCTCGGTTTTCTCCCGTCGGTGCTGACTGGCGAACGTCCGTCGAAGCTCTTCTTTCACCTGGTCCCATGACGTAATCGAGGTTTCATGAGTCTCGAACCAGTGTCACGCCGTGCCCTCGAGGGCAAAGTAGACGTTCTGAAGGCTCTGTTCAGGCGTCCACCCATTGTGCCGGGCAATTCGCTCGTACTGATTGATCAGTCCTCGATGTCTTCGCAGACGTCGCCTTGGAAGGAAGGCCCTGGCTTCCCTTATCTTTACACTCAGGGTAAGAATAAACACGAATCTTCTATATTGTATAAAGAAGTCGTTCCTCTCGGTCATGTACGCGGAAGTATGAGCAGTTTGACTGCGTATTATGCTTTTACCCTGACGGTGGGCCAGTCGGCTACATTGAACCGGGGCGACTCGTGGTGCTGGAAGCATCGAAAATGCTCAGCACTCCCGACCATACTCAGTGACAGCTTATTAAGAAACGCGCGGAACGTGGTTTATTAGTAATTACATTCATGTTTTTGTTTTGCTATTCGTTCTTGAGCATTCTATTCGGTGGATGTTGCAACGTGCAGGCCTGTAGCTTTCAAGTTGTAGGCAGCGCCCTCTCGCGAGCAAAATCTAATAATATTAGGTCGCGTTTCGAACGCGCGTTCTTGCACTAGGCTCAAGCTGCTGAAAGGCGCTGCGAAGGAAAACATTAACAGAAACAGCCAGAAGGAATGTATTCTTAGCGTTTCGATGGGACGCCAAAGTCGCGGAGGCTGCATATCTTTTGTTGATTTTATTTTGTTCTCTTTTACGCGCATGAACGGACGCTAAGAGACGCTAGACATTCAAACGTGGCTCGTGCCATAGCCTCCTATATACTGACAAAGCTCTGGCAGATCGCCACGAGAAGCGGCCGCCGAAATGGAAAAAGTGGAGCGGAAGAACAACGGATGAGAGGCGAGCCACGTGACCGGCGCCCCGCTGCGGCGAGACTCCGAAACACACTTCTCCCGAGCGAACAATTTAAGTGTGTTTCGGGTCCTCGCCGCTGTGCAAAACCTGTGCGCTGACGTCCAGGTTTCCCGAGAAATGACTCTTTGATGCTCTGTGCTACCAGATCCTCACGATCCAAATCTGCGACCGGGCACTCTATGGCTTCGTCGTCGAACTGCCCGGCTTTGTAAGCATAGAGGAGGCTATACTCATGCATAATCGAACGCTACAACGTCGCCTCTAAGGTCTCATCTTGCAGACGCCGAAGCCAAGATTACATGGACGCGTCTTCTTGTGGACGCGTCTCGCGCCCCTGGCAGAGTGCAACAGGCATATATTGACCTCCTGCATTGCCCAGGCGGCGCTGTGAAAAGGGACCTGTTAGGACTTGTTTTGGGTAGTGCAAACTTGAGCGTCTCAAGCTGTGACACATGTAGAAGTGTGCCTGCTCTGGTGCGGAACGCGCTAACGAGGAAAATACAAGGAAACAACAAAACGTCGAACGCCGTACCGAAACACAGGTCCATGCCAAGACGCTAAGAGCGTGAAGCAAGAGACTCTGTTTCACGCGTTCCTTAGGAACGCGTGAAACGGCGTATTTTGACTTACGGTTCCTCCTCTCCTTCACAATCTCGGCACACAACACTAGTCTCGAGGAGCCACTCTCATGGTTCTTTATATCGAGTTCGAAAATCGCGTATACTGGTGCGCTACGAGTGATGCTATAAACTATATAGCATAGTCCGTGAAATGTACAACACAATGAGGTCATATCTTTCCTTATACGTTACAAAGACGCGCGGGAAAGGAGGCGATTCTGCAACAGGCTTCTCTTTCGGGTCGACATACCGAAATATCAAAACCGTTTCTAACTTAATAATGGTCCCCCCAACGTAAATATTGCGCTAAAAAGTTTTTTCTTCTTCTTTGTTTTTGCGATGTGTGTCATATTGCGCGACTTAACAAGGACTTTCTTTTTTTTTTTTAGTTGAATATCGTTTTTAATCGGAGCGCTGTCGAAGCCTAGCACACACAGAAAGAGAAACTAGAAAGCGAAAATTCGAGAGAAGTCTCTCAGGTTGGGGAGCAACAATAATAATAAATAAAATATACACCAACCAAATCCCTCGTTTAAAGGCGGAACCCTACGTTTCGAGACTTGCTCGGTCTCTTCTTCAGGGGTTGACTGCGGCTATGGCCGTTGAGGAGCAGTATTTAGTTTTTCTTTTTCTTCTACGACAGTGTCTATCGTTTTGCATCGGTGAGGTGGCGAAGTCCGTTCACGTAGACGGTCGGCAGAGTGCCGAGGGATCTATTTATAATTTCTGGCGTCGTTTGTATGTGCCAGGATTCAATAGAAAGTCTATATTTGGGATTGGTCTCAACGGCCAGGACGCTGGTGTTGGCAAAGTCAATTCCGTGGTCCTTAACGTCGCAGTGCTTAGCTACGGCGCTTCGTTCATGGTCGAATTTTCGAAGGTCGTTCTTATGCCGGCGGATTCTCTCCTGAGAGTTCTTTGTTTCCCCAATGTATGCGACCGGGCAGTCCGCGCAGGGAATTTTATGAATAACGCCTTGTGCTTATTCCTTAGGCGGGCGATTCTTCGGACGGGGAATTAGTCTTCCAAGCGTAGACAACGTCTTGTGGGCCACCTGGATCCCTTCTTTGGCCAGTACACGTGCTAGCGCCTCGCTTGTACCTTTCATGTAGGGAACGTTGATGCGTGAGGTAGGACGGGTGTGTGTACTTGATGGGGGTCGCAGGTGTCGGCGATCTCGGGCTTGAAGACGGCCAATGCGGCGGATAAAACTGCTTGTATAACCATTATGTTGTAGGTCGGCGAAGATGGTGTGTTCCTCTTTTTTACGGTCAGCTTCGGATGAGCAGATATTTTTTGACGTGGATAAGAGCGTTCAGACCACTGATACCTTGTGACAGGCTGGGTGATTGGAATGGAAATGGAGATAATGTCCAGTATGTGTCGGTTTTCTGTAGACAGAAAACTGGAGCTCTTCATTTTGTCTTCTGACGAGCCCATCGAGGAAAGGTAAGGTATTGTCATTTTCATGCTCCACGGTGAGCAAGTACACAGACCCGTCCTACCAGCACGCATCAGCGTTCCCTACATAAAAGGTACAAGCGAGGCGCTAGCACGTGTACTGGCCAAAGAAGGGATCCAGGTGGTCCACAAGCCGATGTCTACGCTTGGAAGACTTATGCCCCGTCCAAAGGATCGCCCGCCTAAGGAACAGGCACACGGCGTTATTTATAAAATTCCCTGCGCGGACTGCCTGGTCGCATACATCGGGGAAACAAAGAACTTTCAGGAGAGAATCCGCCAACATAAGAACGACGTTCGAAAGTTCGACCATGAACGAAGCGCCGTAGCTGAGCACTTCGACGTCAAGGACCATAGAATTGACCTTGCCAACACCAGCGTCCTGGCCGTTGAGACCAATCCCAGACATAGACTTTTTATTGAATCCTGGCACATACAAACGACGCCAGAAAACATAAATAGATCCCTCGGCACTCTGCCGACCGTCTACGTGAACGGACTTCGCCACCCCACCGATGCAAAACGATCGACACTGCCGTAGAAGAAGAAGAAAACAGAGTACTGCTCCTCAACGGCCATAGCCGCAGTCAACCCCTGAAGATGAGACCGAGCAGAGTCTCGACACGTAGGGTGCCGCCTTTAAACGAGGATTTGGTTGGTGTATATTTTATTTATTATTAGAAAGAGAAACGCACAGAACGAAAGCGCAAGGTCACAGCGCAATCTCTGCCCTCGATTGGACGAGCAGGCGGATGAGCAGGCTAACTAACACGGCGCACGCCGTGACGTCACGCTTTCGGTGCTGCCTGATTGGTCACGCGGCTCGTAACGTCGGCTGCACTCTCTGAGTGGTAAGGTAAAACGAAGGGAAACTTATCAAACGTCGCACAAATTATAGGACACGAAGATATGGCACTTTAATTTCTCTCTTATGCGCTTGTCGTTGTCATTTTCGGTGGACATTCAAATCACTTTTGTATTAGACAGTTACATCGGGTCATGCAGTTGGTTGCTGACGCACTTAATGTGAACCGGAGTAAAACTCAAGACAGTCTTGTCTGATACCTTCCGATATGTTTGTTAGCATGAGCGAGCAACTGTCAATTTCTTACTTTCTAAACCAGCTGTGAACTGTTCCCACGCACCTGCTCTGCTTATAGCTCAGGCGGTGAAGCGGCGTTCACACACTTGCAACCGAGTAGGACGGAGAGAGACAAGACCGGTTTTTATGCCTCTTGCGACGGCGCAGGACCAGCTCCGCAGAAGCGCATCCGGTCCTCCGCCGTCACAAGTGGCTTAAAACCGGTCCTGTCTCTCTCGGTCTTACTCCGTTGCAAGTGTGTGAACGGCGCTTGAGAGTATCTGGCTGGGAATCACATGGTCCCAAGTTCAGTCTCCGTCAAGAATATTATTGTATTCGCGTTTTAATAGGTCCCCGTCGGCCTATGCGCTTTTATATAGCTCTAACCTACGTGTAACGGCCAAGCGTAACAGATTTTGGCGCAGGAAATGGTAGATAGATCACGTTCCGTCTTAAAATAATTCCGTTTGATCTGCGTAACAGCGCGCCTTCGTCTTCGGTGCCTGCGTGCCAATCAATAGCGATGAAAGAACAAGGCCTCACCTGCTGAAAGCCCTCGACCAGACGGGCAAGTCACTGCGTGTCACCATTCCTTCGATGGCGATCGTCCGCGCAAAGCAGACGGCCTCGTTCCCTGATCCTTAGCAGACGACGAGACTCCTGACCTTTTTTTTCTTTTAAATCCACGCTACGGCGTCGCTTGAACGCGCCCGGCCACGAGCACGAAGAAAGGCCGCCCTTCAAACACGTGTAACGACTGTTTTGCTAGGGGCAGTGGCGTTGTCAGGGGTAACCGTCGTCAGGCGCTACGTTGTCACGACGCTATACCTTACCGAGCGCAAAACAGACACACAGACACAAAAAAGCGCTGCGCTGAGTCGCAACGAAAACGATCGCGTTCGGAGAAAAGAAACAACAAAAGAAAACACAGCGGATTGTCCTCCGACACAAACTGTCAGCGACGAGGCGGCTGACTTCGTAGGCGCGCTATTAATTCTGCTTCCCGCGGAGCAGAATAGGCATTAGACTAGGCGCCGAAGGCGTATGTATCAGACTTGTACGTAGTTCAACTACTCTACTCAAGTTACTGTAGTTTAACTACTTTTCTGAGTAGTTTAGTAACTTGCAATTACATTTTTATTTCGGTAATTAGTAGTTTACTTCAATTACTTTTTTGAGTAACTTCTACTCAAATTACAAATTACTTTCGAATTTTAGTGGTTGTTTTGCCTCAAAGAGCATTCCTGCACAAAAGAGATAAGAAGTTGGAAGATCAGCTGATATTTGCAAAGAGGGGAAAGCATGTGGCGTAGAAAAGGGGGGGGAGAAAATGTGTTGGAGAATCCGAAACCCCCACAATCCCCCCCCCCCCTCTGTAACAACACTGCTACGAAGCGCGGGGAGCGAACCGGCACGACGCAAGAGAGGCCGAGTAACTGCGGGATTAGCGCCGAAGACTGGCGTCTCTTTGTGTCCCCAATCTCAAGGAGACTTGACCCACTCGGAGAAAGGGCTGGTTCCCGCTTCTCCCCTACGTAGAAACTCTCGCCCACTACAGGAGGCGCACACACTGCATCCTCACTCAAAGGAGGCAACAAAATGCAGCACCTGCTCTGAAGTTCATCTTGTGCTCCCATAGTTTGTGCTGTATTCGAAGAATCGCGTGCTAAAGCTCAACACAAAGGGGACCTTTTTGCGTTGCCTTTCCTCCCAAAACATACGATATGCAGATCTTCAAAGATTTGAAGAATCGTTCGAGAAACCTTAGTAATTCCCTCAACGTTTTCATATAAAAAATAATAAGCAAGCAGTGTTGGGAAGTATTCTAAGTACATGGTACTTAAGGTACTACTGTTTAGAAAACTTGTACTTCAAATACATCTGGGCATGCACTTGTCCTTTTCGAGAAACGTAAAGCTCCCGCTTTAAATGT
Source organism: Ixodes ricinus (assembly GCA_037355805.1). Taxonomy (NCBI): domain Eukaryota; kingdom Metazoa; phylum Arthropoda; class Arachnida; order Ixodida; family Ixodidae; genus Ixodes; species Ixodes ricinus. The sequence goes on from JAZHYW010022597.1 coordinate 122,926, forward strand.
ACATTCCCCGAATTTGAAAAAAAAAAAAAATGGCGTATTGTTGTGTGAAAACGCACTCTTTCAAGACGTCATCTGGTCATTTCTCTGAGTGAAGTACAGGTGGCTGTAAGACCGACACAAATAAGTGACTTATAAGTTGATTGTGTCAAATAGTTCGTCAGCGAGAGTGAAACAACTACTCTGTGGCGACTTGACTTTATACAATATTTGCTGCCATTTCCGTAAAAAACTGATGCACCTCCGTTTACCTTTGGAGCAATACGTACCAGTTACAAAAAACACTTGAGAATGAAAGGGCATCATGAAAAATTCTGTTAAAAGTACTGGTACCATTTACCTTGAAATATATTGTATTTATAGTACGTTACTTCAAGTATATTGTACCCGGTGTACTTACTACTTTATTTGAAGTACATAACCTCTAATTTACTTTGTACTTTGCTTCAAGTACTTTTTAAATGTACTTTACGCAAGCAAACACTGTCTAAAAATCAAGCTCAGGCAGTGCTGAACCTCAAACTAGAAATGACACATTTGCAGTACATCATTGACCCAACAAACACGAAAGTACAAAACAATTAGGCACGCAGAAGCAGAACCAGCTATTAAAGCATTTCTTTGAAAAAGCAATCCGATCCATACTTGGCTAGCACAATTTCGCTAACGGATGAAAACCAATGTACTTTCTTTTTACCATAAAAAACACATAGAAGTAACTTCAAAGTAACTTGAAAAGTAATTCGCTACTTTTTTACGGTAATTAGTAATTTTCTCAATTACTTTCCATTTGAGTAATTTCTACTCTACTCAAACTACTTTTGAGGTCAATACTCAGTAACTTAACTTAATTACTTTTTTTGAGTAACTTGTACATGTCTGGTATGTATAGCAGTGCCCGACACACCCGGATTACATTTTTCTTTTTACGTCATTTCGGCTTCTCTGTGAGGGATGGGACGCTTCTGGCAAGAGAATTTACGCTTGCTTGGATGTTTACAGAAGGACGGCCTACCAAATGCCAGCAATCAATGAACAAAAGCAAAATCGAAAAAAATAAACATGAACTGAGCTTTTATCTGGAGGAGAATGGGTCGTTCGGGCTTACAGAACCCAAAATATCTGAGACGTGGTAAACAATCTCAGGCAAGTGTTGTAGCTTATGGTCGTTTCTAGATCACCGAGTATTGATATTAAGGCTCGATTATTCCATTCGTTCGTTCGTTCATCCATCATTCATTCTTTCTACTTCATTCATTATTTCAATCATCCGTTACCGAAAAGAATAGTTAGCTGTTGTAAATCATCGTTTTTTTGTTTGTTTTTGTCGCCGAAAATACAATTTGTGATTTTTCTTAGTCGAATTGTTTTGTGCACGGTTGCTTGAGGCCCCATGAAAACCGAAAGCAGTATTTTGTGTTTCGTTTGCTCTTTTTTCGTACTTGTTTTGGGGGCCAACTGGCGTTAAGTTTGCGTTTGATTATTACGCCGTTGTTATCTGCACTGCGTGTTTTTGCAATAAATTTAACGGCACTGTCGTATATTTAACAGTTCTGTTAATTTTTGAAGTTTTTTTTTCAGCGAAGTTGTTATGGGTTTTTCCTTCCTGGAAATGACGTCAGCTGTTGATGTTGTAGTTATAGTAGTTGTAGTTGTTTATTTTGATGTTGACGTTGTAGTTGGCGGTATGGGGCGCCCGTCATCGATGTTGCCAAATCCTTGAAAAAAGATCGCCCGCCGCACGCGATAATCGAACCCGGCTCCGCTGCGTGCGAAGTGTAGTGGGGGGGGGGGGGTTACCACTGGACTATGTTACAGCGGTAATAACCCGCCTTATACGCTCTTTCTCGCGTCAGTTGAAACGTGGCGGCGCCAGTGTGCAAATAGCCCCCAACCACTATTTCCGGTTCTGAACTAGACGGCGGGTTTCGCAGTATTTGCGAAATCAAATATACGCGCTACCTTCTGGAAATGGCCACTAATATGAGCACTGTCAGACTTCATTCGCTCTTACAATAGAAGAATGACGAGTAAAAAAAATTTGGAAATATAAGTTAACCGGCAGTGTGCCGGGGCTACACAATAGATGGCGCCACTGAGTTCGTTGCCAAACAAAAAACTTTCAGCCTTTCCACACTGGTGAAGAAGGAAGACCAGCGAAGCTGCACTATGGTGGGAATGAAGTAATGGCCGGCCGCAAGTCGGCAAGCCAGAGTGGAAAGGCTCGGATAGGTTGCCGGCCATCTAGTGAGCGACGGCGGCAACTAGACAACCGGCAAGACGGTTGCCTGGTTGCCGCCATCGCTCATAGATGGCGGTAGCTGTCCAGAGTTCTGTGTCATCATTTGTTTGCTGACGGACACGATCCATGGAGAAACTAGCTCTTAACAGCTCCGCTGTAAAAACTGGGGTGAATATTTAGGGGTTTAGTTGTATCCGGCGCCCACTGCACGCGCTCTCTGGAGAAAAATAAATAAAATGAAAATGCCGTTGTTGAATTGCCAATGCAAAGAGATCGTGTCAGGAGGCTCGCTTTCACGCGCCCCCGGAACAAAAAAAGAAACAAAAGTTCTCGAAACATAAATGTCAGCAGTCTATATATATTTTTTGTTCGAATGCTTTTGTTTTGTTTCAAATGCCCAACGACTGGGTCTCGACTTGTCTCAGCTATATCGCTCTGACTGTACTGGGGTTACCACAAGACTGCTAAATTTGTTGCTAATACCCACCCTTACCGTGTCTCCCACTGGAGGATGTAGTGTTTGCAAACAAACAAAACAAAACAAAACAAGTCATTATATAAATATTAAAAAAGTAAATAAATAAAATGAATGCATGAATAAAATAAATTATTAATTCATAAAAAATGTAGTGTATATATGTTTGTTCACAGTTTCGTCAGACCCAGGAGGAATTACAGAAATAACAAGGCGTGGAGTTGGGCCATTTGGTTGGGCATTACAGAGTGGAGTGGGTTACAAAATATTCAATCCACTAATACAAAAACAAGATATAAAAATGAAAATATACGCCTGTTAACGAAATGCTAGAATTATAATGTCGTGAAGACAATGATTAAAGGCAATCACATCCTAGTACGTAGATGGCATCCGCTCGATGATAAAAGGTGGTTTTCACGAAACCTTAGTACGGGGAACTTCGATTAATTATAAAATATAATAGCTTCCCAGAGGGGCATGCTTATCTGTGCAATTGATTGCGATTGCTCGGTGTAATATGGAATGTAAACTTCCCACGATTAGATTAGATAAAGTACGGCTGCATAGGTACCTACATGATGACACTCGCTCTAAAGAAACTATTTTATGAAAGCAGCAAGATGCGTAGGTGCCACGACGGGAAACCCTCGTGTATTTCTCGGGTTGCACCACTGAGACACGTGATTGAGGTCAATACAAATCGGAATCTATTAGTTGGAAACAGACGAAACACGTTGGAACACAGCACGACACGAAGGCAGTCTTGCGATAGTGTACAACTTAAGCTTCATCTTACTCGCGGCGAGAAGTTTGGGTATCGCCGCCTGGTGGAATTATTTCACAACCCAGAGTGAGAATACTTCAACCTTCCTCTGCTGGTGCAAGCACGTGCAATGCCACGTGCACTGCCCTTAGGAGAAAAACAGCAGCGCCCCTCGCGAGCTTCTCATAAGCGAATACTGAATCACGTGACGAGAACAGTAGGGCGCCACTTCCAGATGCCCGAACTTCAGCACGCACTCTTGGCCTTCCGTTTTCAGCTGTGCTTTGGTCACGATGACGCAGCCAAAGCACGGCGGAAGGCAACTTTTTTCTTTTTCTTCCTGCCTCGAAATGGATACAGTTTTGTGGCGTGTACAGCAATGCCGACAGGGTGTGTCCATGAAACCCTCCTTATAGCTCAAACCATTTGCGCCTACTTAATTGCTATAAATTCAAGCTAAAATAAAATAGCGAGCAACACTGTCAAACCTTTCCTTGCGATGCGTGCAACCCGGTATTTGGTATAACGTACAACAAAAGTAACCCAGGTGTGGAAAGAAGAATTGGCAGCGACCTTTAAGGTCCGTTTACACACTTGCAGCCGAGTACGACCGAGAGAGACGAGACCTCGTTGAAACCTCTTAAAATTTCTTAGGACGAGAGAACACACTGGCACACTGGCGACATCTATGCGATGACCCTGGAACTGCATTTCACAAGAGCGTAAGTTTTGCGGTATTTCCGAGGTCAAATGTGCGTAACACCTATAAGAAAGGCTCGTTTATAACGTTGACAAAAGTTTTTCGAGCCAAGAAAGAAAGGATAATGCGCGAGAGAAATAGATAATATGCTGGACCGCCTAGTTTACACTGCTACCCAATAGATGGCGCAAGTGTGTCCTCTCGTTTAAGCGTACCTACTCTCGTTGTAAGAGAGTATGTAAGAAGTTCCAAGGCACCCGGTTCTAGGAGGTCGCAAGTGTGTGAACGGGCCTTTACCTTCAAAGTCTTCTAACGCAAGAAATGGAGTATTTAAGTGATCATTTTAATTTGTTTAGAAAACTACATAGCGTCTTGTCAAGTATGGGTCACGTGGCATCAATATATATTGATATAAAGGTAAGGTGACGTCGGGTCACGTGGCGTTAATTTGACCGCTAAATTTGGCGGGGAAACTGCATTGGTGCATAGGTCGCGTGACATCAATTTCCTCACTAAATTTAGCGGGAAATGCGCGGACGGACGGACACATTTTCGAATTTAGGGGGGGGGGGGGGATGGGACGTGGGAGGGGGGAAGGTAGCGCAAAAAGAAAACTGAAAAAAAATATTGCGAAGCCTTTTAGAGCGAGTAGCGACAGTTCCGAAAAGCTCGTTGATATTTCTACGTGTCACTATGTTTAACTAACCTGCCCTACTCTCGCTCTGTGGTAAGCGCGCTCCATACTCGGTTTCGTTTTAACTCCGACCGCCGCGAATGCTACACGACATGACAAAACCCTCAGCAAAGCAAAAAAAAAAAACAAGCGTCGTCGCGGTTTTGTTGTTTTTGCGGGTTCGCTATCAGTGACGAACCCAATCACGCACCGCAAGCGCGCAGCAATCCAGTACTTTTTTTTTTCTGCGCGGGATTGGGATTGGGACAGGCATTGCCGGTGATAGCAAAGAGAAAAAGCGCAGTGACGGTGCCCGTTTGCACGGTCGCTGAACAAATAACAGGGGTCGGTCCATTTGCAACTGATTGTATGCTCAAAAGGGTTCAGGAATTTCAGAGCGAATACTGTACTACTCTGTCATCGGGTTTGGCCTCGGAAGTCAATGCGGACAGCGAGTCGTCTGCTTCGTGCGCAGGACTTTTGGTAACGTCAGAGCGACGCCGAGCTGTGATTGGCTTTGATTGAAAGGATGGTGGGTAGACCTCAATGCTAGATAGCTTTAAGGTCTACCCACCATTTTTTTTTCTTTAATCACCCGATAAGAGTTTTAGCGTTCTGACATATTTGCAAACCCTCTGCAAGAAGCAGACCAACTTGCGCTCTGCAATGCTTTTCAATCAACGTGCCTGCGGAGAGTCCAAGAACATATGCCGGTGATCACGGGGGCTATTCTTATATCGTTTAGCATTCCTGTCTGGTAAGCTATGATCAATTGGATATCTCAGATACTTTATCGGTCTTAATATAACTACTTTTCATTTCCGTGAATCATTTCCACGATGCTCTCTGTATTTAGCTCCGAGACAAACTTGCTGTTGCTAGCTTTGCAGCCATTTATGTTGGCCAAAGTAAACACCCTCTCCCCTTTTACCTTTTTCTTGTGTGTGTGTGAATTCGGGATTTTTGTGAAGTTTAAGGAACAATTTGGCAAAACCTCATTACCACTACGACGCGTAACTTCGCAGAGACTGCTACGGAGTCACGAGTATACACTAAGCGAAATGTTTTATGTTGCTATACTCTCGGTATCCGGCCTTTCACCGCTCCTCTCCTGGCTCAAATATTTATCAAACAAAGCCCGAAAAACATATGTTTTCCCAAAGTTTATTTTGCATCGTGTATACACATATGTTTCGCCGGAACGGTGAGTCAGGAAGGTGGTAAGTTGGGCAAGTTATTTTCCCAGCGTTTACTCCTCTTTTTTTCTGTCTCTTTGAACGCTTTTTTTTTATTATTTGCAACCGTGAGTCAGGAAACACGTTTACCAAACAATCCAAGCATGCACAAGAAACCTGCCTCGTTTCAAGAATTCTACCAGGCAAGAAAACAACTAAAGTTCATAAAAGGTAATCAGGAATTAGAACTGAACAAAATGTATTCGATGACATAAGGCATACGTGGTGAAATATAAAAAAAAAGCATGTCACAAGCAAAGGAAACGAAGACGAGAAAAAATACACAATGTTTCGACGGGATGCTGCTGTCAAGTTTTGCAAACATTAGCCAAACAAACAGGCGTAGTATTTATATTTTTAGTTCTTGCCTCCCTCCCGAACGCGATCTATAAAAGAAGGAGTAGAGCGAGAGACGGAAACAACTTTTTGCGTGTATAGAGAGTTCCGATCAAGACCATTCTGCTTTCGAGATGAAGGATTTTCAAGGAAAGGTGGCTCTTGTGACCGGGGGTGCCGTTGGTTTCGGGAGAGCCATTGAGACACTCCTGCTCGACAAGGGCTGCAAGGTGAGATGATCTGTGGATACTGCGGTTCTGAGAGGGACACCTATGGTCATCACTGTCGATCCCGGTTTGTCCTTGGTTGAGTCACATCCAAGCCAAAATATGGTGCAGAGTTCAAATCGGTTGCTGGAGAGGTGTGTGAGGAATCTAAGAGCATAGAATCTAGTATCTAGAAATACAGAATCTAGGAGTAAAGAATCTATAACTTGTTTCTTCTGCTATTGTTTGACACTTCATTTGTAGAGTAAACCTCAATGACAGTGTACATTGCAGCACGGTGGTAAGCTAGGCTAGTTGGTAAACAGGAGACATGGTGAAAGACAGCCTTAATAGGACGAAGAAACAAACAAACGCTTGTGTCGCGTGCCAATTTTTTGTCTGTTTTTGGTATTTTTTACGGTGTTCTTCACCATAAAACCTCAGTTGTTCTCGAATACTGAGCATGAGTACAATGTGCTTCGGTTGGAAAAGAGAGAGAGAGAGAGAAAGAGAAAAAAGATAGAGGAGCAAAATTTATGTTCAAGACCAAACATGTCGTCCCTGTTCGCACGGCCTGTGTTGTCACGTCTCGCGGACGGATTCCGCAAGGGGACCGGAGTGGTCTAGTTATAATACTTCTAACGCTATATTCAATCACTCGCATAACTCTCTTCACTCTAGAGTGTGGGTAATTTTGTGTTTTCAAGTGTGATGAATGGATTCTATCGTGAGTCGTCTATGTGGCGTCAATTAGCAACTATCGTCTCTCGCCATGATGCTGAAGGCTATCATGTTCATACAATCATGGCCGGCAAGTCAATACAGCGGTTTGCGTGTGTACAACTCTTCATTGTGCCGATTGTCGTTTTAGCGCTCTTTCACCATTTTGTTATTATGTACCAACTAGCTCAACTTAACGCCTTGCTGGCGTCAATATACGTTCCGAGAAAACGAGATTTATGTGGGCAGTTTGCCATAACAAAAAGAGAACTGTTCCACGTAAATTGTTTGAATCTCGCAGTTTATAATTTACAACGAATGTAAGCAAAGCACGTACAATGTATGGTTTTCTTTTGAAAGTATAGCCTAGCGTGAAGCCGATCGACAAATTCTCAGGTTGCAATCCTGGATATGGACGTGGAGCAAGGGCGAAGAACGGAAGCCGAATTTCAGAACAAGTACGGGAAGGAATGCTGCGTTTTTTACAAGTGTGACGTCACCGACGACCAAGAGTTTGAAGGTGAGTTGTGTGAGCACCTGAGACAAGGAACCGAAGTTTTTAGGAGTCTGAATGCACACAAAACATTTAAATGTTGAGTTCAGTGTTCCAATTGACATATATGTTAGGCCCAAAGTTAATTGTGGCGCGTTATCACAGAAGTCTACAAGAAAACAAAGGTCGGATCGTTGGTTTTCAGAAACTCTTTCAAAATAAAGCGAGATTGACGCACCTAAATAACTATAACTGATGAAATATAGAATTCTAATTGCGTTAAATGAATTGACACGCAATGATTATTAAGCGGAGGTTGCGAGCTGATGGCGTGACATTGGTTTTTCCAGTGTTGCAACGTAGTTTTACAAAGCAGTTCTTCATATGATGTTTTCAGCATGAACATGATTTGGTCAACATTGGGCTTCAAGGTAGCGAGGTCTTGGAACGTGGTGTCGACCTTATGAACTAAAAACAATTTTCAGTTAGTATGCCGGAAACCTTGAATCCTATCCAATGATCAGTATGATATTCCGTAGAAACCCTTGCCTTAAGAAAACAGATAGTATCCAGTTTATTGAACAAGCAACAAGTTTGCAATAAGTTATCAGTAACTACGCTATTCAACAGCATTCATTTGTCGTGAACAGTTAATCTGGCTTTTGCAGATAACACTTTGGGCTTTAAAAATCATTTGTTTCTATCATAAATTATACTTTCGACGAAAGCCTGATCAATTTAAGTTTTTGTTTCAGACTGCTTCGTGAGGACAAGGGCAAAGTTTGGCGGTCTGGACATCGTCATCAATAACGCAGGTGTAGCGGGAGAAGCGAAATGGAAGAAGATATTTGCCATCAATACCGTAAGCGGTTACTCGTCTATAGCGAAATATATACGCACTAACAAGCAACTTTTTTTATGGGAAACTTTAACGAGAGAGAAAACCTTGCTAAAGTCAAGGTTGGCCACGTTCGCAGATGACCGAGTTAGCGACGCTATTTACTTGTGGCGCCATCTCCCGAAAGGCGCAGCGAGCAGACTACAGAGTGCGTCGTCTGCTTGCTGCGCCCATCGGGAGATGGCGCCACAAGTAAATAGCGTCGCTCACTCGGTCGTCTGCGAACGCGCCCAACCTTCACTCTTGGCAAGTTTTTTGCTCTAATTTTTTACAATTAGAGAACTGCGCCTTGAAATTTCACACGGTAAAACTGACCTGTTCAGGGCACATTCTGAGATAGTTCGACCTTTCTTTGTGCAGGCGCCGATTTATCTGGCTCGTTTAATTACCGCAGAAGACCCGCGATCGGGACACCCCACATATGCGCGCGAGAGAGGGAGCGACAGGCGCTAATAATCCTGCTATTGCTGCTTGTGTCAACTACGCTCCGTTTTATCTTTCGAGGAACCGCAGCGGAGGCTGCAAGCCATCCCAGCCAATTCAGCGCCGTGAACGTATCACGTGACTGCTCGCCCCATGGGTCGCTGCGCCCCTCTTGAACATCATGTGACACTCAGGCAGCAGTCCATTGGCTTCGTTGGCTGACAGCGTCCGCTACAACTACGTGTAGTGATTGCGATATATTTTTATAGTTATGCCACATAACTGTAACTAGAATTCATTCACAGACTGCCTGCAAAGACCCCTACTTAAAAAAAAGTTATAAGACAAAGCAATTTACTACTCACCATCACTTCACTCGTCACTTCTCTCTCAACCGTCTTATGTTTCAGCCCGCGTTGATAACTCATGTAAGATTAAACTTATTTCTTGTAAGTCATCCTTGTTTTTCTGCTCGTTTTTGCCATCCGCCATTGCTGACTGGAACGACTTGCCCGATAACATTGTTTGTCAACGCGATCAAGTTCTTTTTCGCCAAGATTTAACTACTTTTTGGGGCCCTTGATACATGTCTACTTATGTGTGGTTGATTTTGTTGTTTTTGTGCTCTGTACTTTTGATTTATTCTGCTTTGTAACCCCTCCCCCCCCCCTTACATAATGCCCCTTGAGGGTGTGTAAGGCATTTAAATAAATAAATAAATAAATAGCTTTTGACTTGGAGTTTAGAATAAAATTTTGATTATTTCTGTGAATGAGGTTCACTTATTATTTGGTGCTGAACAAAACATGAGCGTCGATGTAATTTATTAGTGTAAAATAAACAACAAACTAAAATAAATACCATAGTCTGGTAAAAAGAAAACCGACAGAACACTACGTGCATTTTATTGGTGAATCATGGGCAATCAAAGTGTAACTTCCTGCAACTTTGAAACTTGGTAATTTTTTAATTTATATTGTATACTTTGTGTTTTTCCTGGCATCGGATATACCAGCTACGAGCTGTAATCAGAGGCCTATGTTGCGCTTTTGGACTCCCAGGAGACTAGGGAGAAGGAAGTGACGTCAACAACGCTCTTTGGATGTTGATTGGTGGAGTCGATGATGACGGTATCTGCTAAGATACCGTCATCTGCTAAGATACGTTCATTCACACCTACGTCACTTTCGTCTCCCTAGTCTCCTGGGAGTCCAAAAAGCGCAACATAGCACCCCAATAGACAAAAGTCAAGGCTCATTTCTTCCATGGTTACAGTATATTGACTTTCATTCTTACTAGACCTGGACGAGAAAAGAAAAAACAAAAAACACGGAGTCTTTTTTATTTGTCTTTTTAAATCTGATCTCCCGTTCCAGGTGGCCGCATTCTGTGGAACCCTGCTCGGATTGAAATACATGGGCAAAGACAACGGCCACAAGGGCGGTCACGTCATCAACGTTGCCTCCCGTGCAGGTGATATACCGCAACACAGATGCCTTGTACAGACAGACAGGCCGCACCCAATGTGCACGAAATAATCCTGTCCGAATAATATGAACTTTTCGAAGTTCGTAGACGCAGGAGCTTTGCGTTTTCTAGCGGGAGCTCTTGCCGTCACATCGAACAAAAACCGGACACGGGTTTGTTGCCAAGATCAGGTTGGTCAAGACTGCGCGCGAACCTTGCCTATAGTCAGGGACAGGTTAAAAGTGAAGTGGAAGCTCCTCCCCCTCTTTCAATTTTAGCAGAGCGAAGGCTGGAGAAGGAGGCGACCTCCTCTCCACCGTTTACTGCGCTAAAGTGGAAAGAGGGGGCAGGAGCTTCCACTTCGTTCTTGACCTGTCACCGGCTATAGCTCGTATGCCGTCACCACGAGCACTCTTGGAGAAGTTTTTGGGGTCAGACGCCGAGTTTCAGTTCCGCCATACATTATGTAGTATCGTCTCAAAGTTTTAATCAGAAGAGAGTTTTCCAGCTCGTCTCTATCATCTCCATCATTTTCGGACTCAATATCATGTGTTCTGTCGTTTAGCGATCGTTCAGTATTATTCTTTATACATATTTTACTATGTCTGTGTTTTCCCTATAGGTCTACAGATTCAGACAGCAATTCCTGCCTACAATGCTTCCAAATTCGCTGTGGTCGCCATGACGCGTTCTTTTGGGGTGAGCATACATTCTTTTTTTACCTGTCTCTCCCACAACGCCATAAAATTAGCACATAAAAAAACTATACTTTAAAATGTTATTAAGCATATCCGGAGCGCAAGTTCGTCTGTTTCTCGCGCCGGGATCGCGGTGACGTCAGAACGACGCCGAGCTCTGATTGGCTCCGATTGAAAGGATAGTGGGTAGACGTTAATACTAGCTGCCTTGAGGTCTACCCACTATTCTTCCAATCTGAGCCAATCAGAGCTTGGCGTTCCGACGCCATCGCAATCCCTACGCAAGAGGCAGACGGACTATACGCTCCTTATAGGGTCACTCTGAGCTGTGACAGAGAGCATTTCGTAAGCACGTTAAACATCGTGCTCATGGAGTGTCGCAGCGCAGACATTGCTTTAGGCCTAAGCATATTTTAAGCCTCGTCATTCACCTACATCCATCCGAAGATTGCAGCGATTGACTCTTTCATGTGCTTGGCTGGAAACTAGATGCACCAGATTTCGTAGAGTGTATGGTTAAGTATTTCTTAAGTGACGGTGAACGTTGAAAACAGCCATGCTCACTTCGTGGACTTCGGAAGTGGGAAACTGACTCTCTTTTTGTGTGTGTATGTGTGTGTGTTTCTCGGGTAGACTGACCTCCACTACAACCGTCACGGCGTGAAGGTGAACTGCATCTGTCCGGAGCCCATGAACACGCCCATGTGGTGGGGAATTTCGGAATTCTGCAAAACCAAGAACGACACGGTGCAGTTCGCTCAAGGCTACGAGAACCGTGTCCAGCGGTAAGGACAGCTAAGCACAGAAAACTCATCTTTATTTCTCGCTATATACAGTGGTGTCTCTTAAGGCCTGCTCGCACATATCTGCTTCCATGCGATGTCTTCGGCTGCAGGAAGGCGAGTTTTTCAGAGAGCCGAGAAAGCACGCTCGTGTGTAAAGCTCGCACACATGGATGTTCTAAAACGCACTGGCACGAAAGTCTAGAACCAATAGAAACGTTCCATCGGAAATGAGTGTGACACTAGCGGCAAGCATATTGCCACGAACGTTCACGTGGTGTTTTTGCTTCCCCGCCGCGGCTTCGCAGACTTCCACCCTGCTCGGAAACATCGACCCGATCCCAAACCGGGATTTCGAGGGTTCTGTAACGGAAGAGAATCGCACACTTCCGTAACGGAAAAGAACCACACTTGTACCGGAAGAGCGTTATACACTCGCGTGATGCTATTCCGTTACGAGATTGTGTTACAGAAAGCCACGCCATGTTGAAAGATGGCAGCCTACAAGCATATAGCAGCCTCAATGTATCTACAGATGCTCGGATTTTGCTTCTTACGCGGGCCAGACTAAGCCGCAGTAGACTCCTCCTACATCATACAAGAGACACGGAGTCTTCTGCAGATAGTATCTGCAGGCTGTCTTTTTCTTTTCATAAGCTACGCTTAGTGTGTCCAAAGCCGTCGGTGGCTGCGTAGATGCAAGGCACCGACTGACGAGCTGTTGGTTTTTTTACCCTTGCAGCGTCGAGGACGTGGCCCAAGGAGTGCTGAAGCTGCTCGAAGACGAAAAGAACGGCACCGCTTTGGCGGCATTTCACGGCCGCGACCTCGAATACTACCAGTTCCAGGAGTAGGCGGGAGTGTCATCATGAGACGTCTAAAAACAACGCTCCGCTGTTTTTTTTGTTTTTTTTTTTTAATTTGAAGTTTACGAACCTTAAATTTGGTTGATGGTAAAATTCGTTTTTTTCTTTTCCTGCATGCCTTCCTAGCCTATTGTACCAATAAAACTTGATGATCGACTGCTCTGTAAAAGCGATCTTTATGGATTCTTGTCTGACCAGTCACGGACATTTCACGAGACATTGAGTTAAAAAGTGTCTCCAGTCGAGAAAGTCAATTGTGTTTCTCTAAATAGTCGCTTGGCAAAAAGCAACGCACGTCTTGGTCTTATCACATTGAACAAGTCCACGTCACTGACCATAAAAATTTTAAGAGGAAAAAAAAAAAGATGTTCAAACTTTCATTCGAAAATCAAACCGAGCTATAACCACGAGAACTGCAGTGATCACAAATATGATTCATCTCCGACCGAATTTTATGACGTCACTTGATGTCCGTTGCTTCTAACCAAGAGACGCATTTTAAGCAGTTACGTTGTTAACTTCCGCGGGGATGATTTGCCCTAAAAATAAGAACTGCGAGCAAGAGTGTACACCATCAAAACACACGTCATGGTCGTTACGAAGCGCAGACACAACGTTTTGTCTTATGCCATATACTGCACTTACGGTATATGAGGCTCGGCTAATAACAGGTGGCACCTGTTTTACTTCGCATCTCAGCGCAGCGCGTTATAATATTTAAAAAAAAAGCGCTGCATAAGAGGTATACCACTTTGTTTACACGCCAGCTCATTATGGTTACATCTAAAACACAAAATATACGCCAACGAGGTAGAGGGGTTTAGTGCGATAAACTGGTATCCAGTTCACCAGGCAAAAGTGACCCCACTTGGTTGCCGCCATCATTGCACACTCCTGACAATTAGACACGTGATATCGTACCAAATCCTGAGGCTTTTACGCAAAACTAAGCCGAGATTACTATCGCAATCGCGGTAAAACATGATGAACTATTTTTTCAATACTATTAGCCCCAGTGATCAATGTCTAGCTCCGATAAAAACCCAAGATAAGCACCACGGCTGACGGCGTCTAGCGGAGGCATTGTGAAGCTGCCTGAATTTTCGTCGTAAAAACACATTTTGGACTTAAAGCAGACGAAACATAAGTTATCTCGTCGGTACAGTTATTAAAGATCAATAAGCAATTTTTCGTGCGCGGTACTTCGTTAAAACCAAGACGTGAAACTATAAGGTCACGTGTCTCGTGGTCAAAAATGTATACCATGGCGGCGGCCAATTGGGGGGGGGGGGGTCACTTTCAGCTGCCAGTTTATCGCTCTAGGCCCTCTACCTCGTTGATATACGCCAACGTTACTAAAACCCTCAGTTGGGAGGTTGAAGCCTGGGCCACTGACATCAGTTGAAGCCTGGGCCGCTGACATCCACCGAGACCGAGCTAAATACGATAACAGCGCCACCCTTTAGCGACGAGTTGAAACATGAAAGTTGCTTTCCATAGCTACTGCGAGATGGCAATGCGAGAGGGCGCCACCGGCCCTTGCCCGAGGCTCGACGTGCAGCCGCGCAGTTCCCAGAGTGGACGCTGAGGGGGAAATGGCGGCGTTGCGATCGCCATTAGCTCGGTTCTCGAGTACGGATCGGAGCCACTTTTCTAAAGCAGGCCCTACGGCAGTTTCCCAACTGAGTGGTTCAAGCAACGTTGATATACGCCAACGAGGTAGAGGGCCTAGAGCGATAAACTGGCAGCTGAAAGCCCCCCCATTGGCCACCACCATGTGACCGCGGAAACGTGATTACTATAGTTTCACGTCTTGATTTTAACCGGAAATTGCCACGCACGAAAAAATTGCTTATTGATCTTTAATAATATTTGCCGACCGCCGTCTGCTTTAAAGATAATGCTACGACGAAAATTCAGGCAGCTCCTGCCTCCGCTAGATTTTCTCGACCGTGGTTTTTATCGGAGCTAGGTATGCTGGGGCTAATAATATTGAAAAGTTCATCGTGTTTTTACCGTGATTGCGAGTAGAACAGGTGCCGCCGATACATTGAAGCCTCATACCTTAACAAGTGCAGTATATGACGCCGTTAAACGTTGTGTCTACTTCGTAGCTGACCATGACATTGTGTTTGATGGTGTACTATCGCAGTTCTTGAAGCACGAGACAAATCATCCCACTGGAGAGACAACAAATGCGTCTCTTGGTTAGAGCAACGGACATCAGAGACGTCGCGGAGAATGCTTGTATTTGTGATCACTGCAGTTCTCGTGGTTATAGCTCGGTTTACTCGAAGATGAGATTTCAACATCTTTTTTTTCCTCTTAAAATTTTATGGTCAGTGACGTGAATTGTTCAATGGGACAAGACAAGGACGTGCGTTGCTTTTGCCGAAGCGATATTTAAGAAGAGCACAATTGACTTTTTCTCGACTGGAGACACTTTTAGCTCAGTAGTCTCGTGAATGTCCGTGACTGGTCGAACAAGAATCCATAAAGGTCGCTTTACAGAGCAATCGATCATCTCAGTTTTATGTGGTACAATAGGCTAGGAAGGACATGCAGAAGAAAAACGAATTTTACCATCAACCAAATTTAAGGTTCGCTTAAACTTCAAATTAAAAAACAAAAAACAACAAAAAAATAAACAGAGGAATTAGACGTCTCATACCTCCACTATTCCTGGAGCCTGGTGGGTCGCGGCCGTGAAATTAAGCAGTGCCGTGCTCGTCTTCAAGGAGCTCAGCACTCCTTGGAGCCGTCGAGCACTCACTGCAAGTAAAACCAACGAAGCTCGTCAGTCGGTGCCTTGCATCTACGCAGCCACCAGCAACAACACTAACGTAGCTATGAAAGAAAGACGACCTGCAAATACTATCTGCAAGAGACTCCATTGTCTCTGTATGATAACAGGAGAGTCCTACTGCGGCTAGAGTCTGGCCCGCGCGTAAGCGAATCCAGGCATCTGGAATACCTTGAAGTGCTTGTAGGCTGCCATCTTTCGTAACTTCTCATGGAATAGCGTCGCACTGAGGTCGCCTCTTCCAGCTGCAAGTGGTTCTTCCGTTGGAAGTGCGGTCTGCTCCGTTACAGAGCCTCGAATCCCGGTTTGGGGTCGGAGTCGATGTTTCCGAAGCGAGGAGAGTCTGCGAGCCGCGGCAGGCGTGGGTGCCCCGGCGTATGCTTGCCGCTAGTGTCGCACTCATTTCTGTCGTTGTTTCTGGTTCTTTCGTGCCAGTGCGATTTTAGAACGATCCATGTGTGCGAGCTCCCCAACGCACGGGCGTGTCTTTCTCGGCTTCTCTGAAAACTCGCGCTGTAGACATCGCATGGAAACAGATATGCGGCGAATGGAACACCGCGCGGAGAATAGGATGAGTTTTTCACCTTGTCTTAGCTGTCGCTACCGCTTGGACGCATTCTCTTGTGGCAGACTGCGCCGTGTCGTTCTTTGCAGAGGTGCCGCATGGGCGTGTTCATGTTCGGACGATGCGGATTCACCTTTCGCATGCGACAGTAGTGTCGGTCTATCCGAGAACACACACGCATGCGCACGAAAGGAGTCAGTTTCCCGCTTCCGAGTCCCGCGAAGCAGAACCGTCGCCAAATACTGGCATACTGCGAAATCTGGTGGATAAGTTTCCGGCCAAGCATGAAAGAGCCAATTACTGCAATCTTCGGATGGATAGGTGAAAATGACGAAGATACTTGGAAGCTTAAAGCAATGTCTACACTGCGACACTATGAGCGATGTTTAACGATGCTTACGAAATGCTCTCTCTGTCACAGCTCAAAATGACCTATAAGAGCGTATAGTCGATCTGCCTCTTGCGTAGGGATTGCGATAACGTCAGACCTCCAAACTCCTGATAGCTCCAGATTGGAAAATGATGTAGGTAGACCTCAAGGCAGCTAATATTGACGTCTACCACTATCTCCTTCAATCAGGTATCAAAACTCCGGCGTCATTCTACCCACGCCAGATAATTTTTGCTGTGCTAATTTTATGGCGTTATGAGAGACAGGTAAAAAAAAGAATGGCAATACTCACCCCAAAGAGCGCGTCGCCAACGACCACATGGAAACATTAATAGGCAGGGGTATATGCAGATATATAATTCTAGAAAACACAGACATGAAAATATGTATAAAGAATACTGAACGATCGCTAAATTTTGCGTGGAGATGACGAGCTCTTCTGATTAAAGCTGAAACTACATAATGTATGGCAGAACTGCTTCAGCGTCTGCAGAAGTGCTCGTGGTGACGACATACAATAGCCAGTGACAGGTCAAGGGCAAGTGGAAGCTCCTGCCTCTTTCCACTTTAGCTTACAGTAAACTGTGGAGTCGCCTCCTCTGCTCCCGCTAAGATCCACTCATAATCCCTGACTATAGGCAAGGTTCCATAGTCTGACCTTGTCTTGGCAACAAAGCGTGTCAGTTTTGTTCGGTAAAATGTAGTTGCCTAGATCTGCAGACTTCGAAAGTTCATGTGTCGGACCCAGAGTTATTTTTGTGCACGTGGAAATTGCGATAAATCTGTCTGGGCAATCTTGCGGTATTCACCTGCGCAGAATTGCGTTGTGGTATGACCGCCCTTGTAACCGTTGTGCTTGCATTGAGGGTTCCCACCGCCGGCCTGGAAATTTGAAGATCAAAAGACAAATAAAAAGACTCGTGTTTTTTTTTTTCTTTGTTTCTCCTGTAAGAATGAAAGTCAATATACTGTAACCATGGAAATAGCCTTGATGTGAGTACTATGTTGCGCTTTTTGGACTCCCAGGAGACTAGGAGACAAAGTGACGTAGGTGTGAATGAACGTATCTTAGCGGATGACGATATCTTAGCAGATACCGTCATCGTAATCCCGCAATCAACATCCAAGCGTGTGCCGATCACTTCTCCCTAGTCTCCTGGGAGTCAAGCTTTATTTATGATTAGCTCGTAATAATATCCGATGCCAGAAAAACACAAAGTATACAATATAAATTAAAAATTACCAAGTTTCAAAGTTGCAGAAATTACTTTGATTATGGTTCACCAATAAAATGCACGTAATCAGTGACTATATTCTTTGTAGTTTGTTGTTATTTTGCATAATGCATCGACGCTCATGTTTTGTTCAGCACCAAATACCTCATTCACAGAAATAATCAAAATTTTATTAAACTCCAAGTCCAAAAATATTTTATTATTTATTTATTTAAATGCCGCCCACGCCTCAAGGAGCTTTTTGTATGATTACAAAGCAGAGCCAAAGTACAGAGCACAAAACAACAAAATTACCTGGAACGTATCAAGGAGCTAAAAAAATAGTTAAATCTGGCGAAAAATCGCGTTGACAAACCTATTACATCAGGTAAGTCTGTTCCCGTGCCGTAAGCGATGAACAAAATGGAAGAAACATGAGTTATCAACGCGAATGAAACATAAGACAATTTGAAGAAGGTGACGAAATTAATTAATAAATTGCTGTCCTTTTTTTTTTAAATTAGAATAGCTACGGCAGTCTGTGAATGAATTCTAGTTACGGATTATGTGGCATAACTATAAAAAAATATCGCAATCCTCACGTAGTGTAGCGGACGCTGTCAGCCAACGAAGCCAATGGACTGCTGCCTGAGTGTCACATGAAGAACGCAACGTACTGTCGATACGTTCACGGCACGCTGAGATTGGCTGGGATGCAATCAGAAGATAAAACGAATTATTGACACAACAGCTAATAGCAGGATTATTAGCGCCTGTCGCTCCAGGTGTCCCGATCGCGGTCTTCTGCGGATGAGCTAAATGGCGCCTACCTGAAAAGGTCGGGCTATGGGGTACCTGAACAGGTCCGGTACACAAATTTCAAGGCACAGTTATACAATTGTAAAAAATTAGAGCAAAAAACTTGCCAGAGTGGATGTTAGGCGCGTTAAACGACCGAATGAGCGACGCTATTTACTTGTGGCGCCATCTCCCGATAAGGCGCAGCAAGCCAGACGACGCACTCTGTAGTCTGCTCGCTGCGCCTTTCGGGAAGATAGCGCCACAAGCTCGATAATCTGCGAACGTAACCCGAATATGACAGCAAGGTTTTCTCTCTCGTTAAAGTTTCCCATAAAAAAAGTTGTAACCCGGAGTGCGTATATATTTTGCTACGGTAATGGCAAATATCTTCCGCTCTCCCGCTACACCGTTATTGATGACGATGACCGCTTATTAAACAGTCTGAAACAAAACTTAGGAGAAAAGTATAGTTTATGATAGAAACAAATGATTAAAGTATTATCGCAAAGCCAGATTAGCTGTTCACGACAAATGCTTCTGTTGAAATAGCGTAGTTATATTAGCAATTGCAAACTTGTTGCTATTCAATAAACTGGATATATGATTTTCTTAAGGCAAAAATTACGGAATATCATACTGATCATTGAATAGGATTCAAAGTTTCCGAGCATACAACTGAAAATTGTTTTTAGTTCATAAGGTCGAGCACCACGTTCCAGATTTCATACCTTGAAGCCCAATGTTAAATGTTCATGCTGAAAACATCATATGAAGAACTGCTTGTAAAACTACGTTGAAACGCAAAATTATGTCACGCCATCAGCTTCGCAACCTCCGCTTGGCGGTCAGTTCATTTGAAAAATTAGAATTTATATTTCATCAGTTATAGTTATTTAGGTGCGTCAATCTCCGCTTATTTTGAAAGGTTTCTGAAAACCAACGATCCGACCTTTGTTTTCTTGTAGACTTCTGTGACCGCAATTCAACTTTGGGCCTATTGCCTGTCAATTGGAACACTGAAATCCAACATTTAAATGTTTTGTGATGCGTCAGACTCCTAAGCGGTTCCTTGTCTCAGGTGCTCCTGCTCACCTTGGTCGTCGGTGACATCACACTTGTAAGCTGCAACGTGCGCTTCCGTTCTTCGCCATATGCTACGTCCCTTATCAAGTTGCAACCTGAAAATTTGTGATCAGGTTCACGCTAACTCAAAAACGATATATTATTGCGTGCTAAACATTCGTTGTAGATTATAACTGCGGAAATTCCAACAATTTCGTGGAACAATTCTTTTTATGGCAAACTTCCTGCATAAATTTCGTTTCTCAGGAATGTATTGACGCCAGCAATGCGTTAAGTTGGGCTAGTTGGTACATATTAACAAAATAGTAAAGAATGCTAAAAAACAATAAGGCACAATGAAAAGTTATTACGCAAACAACAATACTGCCGGCTTTCTATATTTGTATGAACATGATAGCCTTCAGCATCATGGCGAGACGATAGTGCTAATTGGGCTACGCGTGGCTCACGTCCATTCATTACACTTGAAACGCAAAATTACCCACGCGCTCTAGGTGAGAGGTTATGTGAGTGATTAATCTACTTAGCGTGTAGAGTGTTATGGCCCCTAGACGCCGATCATCTGTCCGCGAGACGATGACAACGCAGGCCAGAGACGACCTGTTTGTCTTAATTTCTTTTTCCTCTCTCTCTCTCTCTTTTCCAACCGAAGCACATTGCTACTCATGCTCAGTATTCGGAGCAACGGAATTTTATGGTGAAATCCCCTCGAAACAGATGCCAAAATGGGCATTACAAGCGTTGTTCCTATTAGAGCCGTTTTTCCTTATGTGTCTCCCTGTTTACCAACTAGCCTAACTACTACCTTGCCGCAATTTACAGTGTCGGTGGGTCCCAAATTAAGCGTCGAACAACAGCAGAAAATGAGTTTAAGTTGCTACTCCTAGATTTGTATAGATACTAGATTCTATGTTCTTAGATTCCTCACGCAACGATTTGAGCTCGTCATAATTTTGGCTTGGATGTGACTCAACCAAGGACGCAAACCGGGATCAACCAAAGGTGTCCCTCCCAGAATCGCAGTAATCTAGTCATCTTTCACCTTGCAGCCCTTGTCGAGCTTTGGGAAGTGTCTCAATGTACTCCCAGCAGTAAGAACCACTAATCCATCATCTCGAAACAGAATGTCTTGATCAAACTTCTCCCCTTGCGCAAAAAGTTGTTTCAAAATGCTCTCGCTCTACTCACTGTATACGTTCTCTCTGCGTTCGGAAGGGGGAAAAAGAACTAAAGTATAAATACTACGCCTGTTTGTATCTGCAAAGCTGTTGTATCCCGTGAAAGCTCCAATGTATTCTCGTCTTCGTTTCCTTTGCTTGTGACATGCTTTTTGCATGACACCACGTATGCCTTATGTCATCGAATTTTCAGTTCTAATTACTTTTATGAACTTTAGTTGGTAGAAATTTGAAACGAGACATTTGTGCATGCTAGTTGTTTGGACAAAATGTTTCCTGACTTCCTGATAATGAAAGTTCAAGATGAAAAGAGAGGGCAAACACTGGGAAAATAACTCGCCCAATACCGCCTTCCTGACTCACCGTTTCAACGAAGTATATGTGTATACACGATAAAATAAACTGTTTTTTCAGGCGGCTGATAAATATTTGGCCAAGGAAAAGGCAGTGAAATATAGCAACATAAAACGTTTCGCTTAATTCATATACTCGTGACTCCATAACGATATACGAAGTTGCGTCGCTGAAGTAATACTGCCGTATTCTCGCAAAATCCAATTCACACACACAAGAAAAAGGTAAAAGGGGAAAGTGTTACTGACCAACATAAATAATACAGAAACTAGCAACCGTAAGTTTCCTCTCGGAATAAATACAGAGAGCATGGTAAATGATTCACGGAAATGAAAAGTAGTATATTAAGGCCGATAAATATCTGAATATCAATTGATCATGAGAATGCTAAACGATATAAGAATAGCCCCCGTGATGTTGCGAGACTCCGCAGGCACGTTGTAAAGCGTACGGCACGGGCGTTACATCTTGCACAGGGATTTGCAAATATGTCAGAACGCCAAACTCTTATCGAAGGTGATTGAAAAAAAAGAAATGAGTAGGTAGACCTCAGGCATACCAGCATTTGAAAGTGCTACCCACCATCCTTTCAATCAAAGCCAATCACGGCTCGTATCCTTATTTACCAAAATATTATTCGCTCTGAAATTCTAAACCCTCTTGAGCAGCAATCAGTTGCAAATGGACCGACCTCCGTACAAACAAGGCCATCTACGCTTTCTTTGCTATCACCAGCTTGTCTCTGTCCCAATTTAATCCCGCACGAGAAAAAAAAAAAAGTACTGGATTCCTGCGCGCTACGTGAGGGGGGGGAAATGTTTGGTTTGTCCTGACTTAGTACAAAATACGACGACACTTTTTTTTTTGGGGGGGGGGGCTGCTGAGGGTTTCTTCTCCGTAACGTCGCGGCCTCCAGAATAAATGAAAACCAGTATGGGCGCTGCTTTTAGGAACATGGATTAAACATAGTGACATCGCCATCAACAAAGAAACTTTAAGTATCACTACTCATAGGCCTAAAATATTTTTTCAGCTTTCTTTTTGCGCTACCACCCCTGTCCCCCCCCCCCCCTAAATTCCGAAAATGTAATCCGTCCGTCCCGCGCATTTCCCGCTGGTGATGAGAAAATGTGTTCTATGCATATGGATTTCCCCGCCAAATTTAGCAGTCAAATAGCACCGCGAGCCTGCTGTCACCTTACCTTTATATCAATATATATTGTGCCACGTGACCGACAAGGTATATAGTTTTCTAAACAAATTAAAAGGATCGCATACATTAGAAGATTTCGAAGGTCAAGGCCCGTTTCGCACACTTGCGACCTCACAGAACCAGGTGCCTTGGAACCTCTTAATATTTCTTACAACGAGAGGACACTAACCAACATCTATTAGGTAGCAGTGTAAACTTGGCGGTCAATTATCTATTTCTCGCGCGTATACTTTCTTTCTTGGCTCGAAAAACGGCGTTAAACAATTACTGGAATTGTTACGCATTTGACCGGAAATTACCACCAAAACCTACGCTCTTGTGAAACGCATTTGACGGAGAATCGCCAGTATGATGTGGTTCTCGTCTAAGAAAATTTTAAGAGGTTTCAACGGGTCTCGTCTCTCTCGGTCGTACTCGGCCTGAAGTGTAAACAGACCTTAAAGGCCGCTGTCAATTCTCCTTTCCAACCTGGGTTACCTTTGGTGTAGGTTATACCAAATACCCTTTGCACACATCCTGAAAAGGAGGATTTGACAGTGTTACTCGCTATTACAGTACAGCTTGGGTGCACCAACAATTAAGTGGGCGCAAATGGTGTGATATAAGGAGGACATGGACACCCTGTCAGCGTAGAGCTGTATCCATTCAGCAGGAAAAAGAAAAGTTGCCTTCCGTGGGCAACTGCGTCATCATGACAAAGCACGCTGAAGCGGGAAGGCAAGGTAACGAGTTCGAATATCATGGCATACAATTCTGTGATTCAATTCGCTTCAAATGAAGCTAACATTTCCTCCCTAAGGAGAGGTGCGCATGGCATTGCGCATGTTTACACCAGCAGAGAAGATGAAATATCACTCTGGAATATGAAATAATTCCGCAGGCAGCGATGCCGCCTCGCCGCAGATGAGAGCTAGGATTGTACACTAATATCACTGGAACATTGCTCCCAATGTTTCGTTGTAAGATTCCGATTTGTATTGACTTAATCGCAGTGTCCCAGTGGTGCAACCCGCGAGTTTCGTCACAACCTGCATCTTGCTGCTTTCTTTAGAGCAGATACCTATGCAGCCATGCACTATCTAATCTAATCGTGGTGAGCATTCACTACACCGAACTGTACAGATAAACATGCATCTGAAAACTTATTATGACACATGAATCGAAACATCATCGAGCCATATCTACGCTTTAGGACGTGATTGCCTTTAATCATTGTCTTCACGGCATTATAATTCTAGCATTTCGACCAACAACGTATATTTCATTTTATATATTGTTTGTATTAGTGGATTCCAACCCACTCCGCTCTTTAATGCCAATGGCCCAATATTTCTGCAATTTAGATTCTGACAGAATGAACAAACATATATACCTTGCTAAGGAGAAAAGCGTGGTGAGTCAAATTGAAGAAAGAATAAAACAATTAAAACTAGGACAAAACCTTACATCTTTTCTGAAGATGTATTTAATCCCCTTGAAACAATTTTATTCATAAATCCTTAAATTTATATACACAACATTTATTTGGGGAGTAATAATTTATTTCATTCATGCATTCATTTATTTATTTACTTTTTATATTTATATAATACTTGATTTTGTTTTGTTCTAAACATACATCCTCCAGTGGGAACCTTGAGTATGGTAGCCCCCAGATTATAGCTGAGACAGTCGTTGGACGACTGGAACAAAATAAAAGCATTCGAACAAAAATGTATTTGGCTATTGTGATATGTTTCGAGAACTTTGTTTCTTTTGTTGAGACGTAGCTGAGCCTCTGACACGGTTCTTGCGTGGGCAATTCAACAACGGCATTTCATTTTATTTATTTTTTTCTGCAGTGAGCGCCGGATCACCCCAGGCCCCAGCGGAACTTTGGAACAGACATCCAGGATCGTGTCCATCAGCAAACAAATGATGACACAAATACTCTGGACAGCTACCGCCATCTATGAGCGATGGCGGCAGCCAGACAGCCGTGTACCCGATTTGTGGGTGCCGCCGTCGCCATGGATGGCCGGCAATCTATCCCCCTTTTCCACTCTGGCGCGACTTGCGGCCGGCCGGCACTTCATTCCCTTCCGTCGTACTGGCGCTGGTCTTCCTTCTTCGCAGTGTGGAAAGGCTGAGAACGTTTACGACGCGAACCGATATCGCTGTGTAGCCCCGGCATACTACCGGTGCTTATTTTTGCCGTCACCTTCTGGCCAACAGAGCGAATGGCGATGGCCATTCCCAAAACGTAGCGCGTATATTGTTTCGCAAAAATACTGCGAAACCCGCCGTCTGTAGAACCGGCAATGATGTGCACACTGGCACCGCCGCCACGTTTCAACTGAAACAGTTTATACCGCTTAGCGCAGTAGCCCGAGTGGTAACCCCTGCACTTCGCGCAGCGGGCGGTTCGGTATCGCGTGCGCTGTTGGCAACAGCGATGACCGGCGCCTTCACCAACAAAATAAACAACTACAATACTATAACTACAACATCAGCAACTGACGTCATTTCAGAGAACTTCGCTGAAATTCAAAATAACAGAACAATTAAATATATTGCAAAAACACGAGGGTGCAGATAACAACGGCGTAATAATCAAGCCGCAAACAACAGCCCCAGAACAGAAATTGCAGAAAAAAGAGCAAGGCAAGCACAAAATACTGCTTTTTGAATTTTCATGGGATAACCATTGCACAAAACAATTCATTTTGAAAAATCACAAATTATTTTCAGCGACAAAAACAAACAAAAAAAACGATGATTTACAACAGCTAACTATAACAGATGAATGGAAATAATGAATGAATAGTGAAGGAAAAATTAGTATGATGAATGAACAGACGAACGAATGGAATAATCGAGCCTTAATATCAATACTCGGTGATCTGAAAACCATAAGCAACTTGCCTAAGGATGATTTACCATCTCAATTTTTTGGGACAAGACGACTCTGCTCCTCAGATAAAAGCTCAGTTCATGATTTTGTTCATTGATTGCTAGTATTTAATTAGGCCATCTTCTCTGCTCAAGCAAAAATAAATTATCTTGCCAAGCATCACAGAAAACCTAAATGACGTAAAAAGAAAACTAATCCAGTGTGTCGAGACACTGCTATACATACCAGACATGTACAAGTTACTCAAAAAATGATTAGGATTGAGTATTGACCTCAAAATAGTTTGAGTAGAGTAAATTACTCAAATGGAAAGTAATTGAAAATTACTAATTACCGTAAAAAATTAGCGAATTTTCAAGTTACTTTGAGTTACTTCTGTTTTTTTATGGTAAAAGAAAGTACGTGAGTTTTCATCCGTTAGCTGCTAGCGAAACATGGATCAGATTACTTCAAAGAAATAGCAATAGCTGGTTCTGCCTAATTGTTTGTACTTTCATTGTTTTGACGGGTCAATGTGTCATTTTCTAGTTTGAGGATTCAGCACTGCCTGAGCTGATTTTTAGACAGTGTTCGCTTGCGTAAGTACATTTAAAGTACTTGAAGCAAAGTACAATTAAAATTAGAGGTTATGTACTTCAAATGCGTGGTAAATTGTTTGCGGAGTACAATATACTTGAAGTAACGTACTATAAATACAATATATTCAAGGTAAATGTACAGTACTTTTACAGAATTTTTCATGATGCCCTTTCGATTCTCAAGTGTTTTTTGTAACTGTATGTATGAGATAAATGGAAATTGCATCAGTTTTTAGAAATATATAAAAATCAAGTCATACAAATAGTATTTCACTCATGACAAGTTGTGACACAATCAACTTATAAATCCTTATTTAATTTTGTCGGTTTTTGTACTTCACTCAAACCAGATGACGACAAGTGCGATTTCACACAACAATACGCCATTTTTTTTTATCTCTACATTTAAAAGCAGGAGCTACGTTTTTCGAAAGGTTACAAGTGCAGTGTATTTGAAGTACAAGTTTTTCTAAACAATTAGTACCTTAAGTACCATGTACTTAGAATACTTCCCAACACTACTTGCCCATTTTATATGAAAATGTTCAGGGAAATTACTAGGTTTATCGAACAGTTCTTCAAATCTTTGAAGATCTGCATATCATATGTTTTTGGGAGGAAAACAACGCAAAAGTCCCTTTAATGATGAGCTGCTGATTCTTCGAATATAGCACAAACTATGGGAGCACAAAATGAATTTCAGAGCAGGTGCTACCTGTTGCCTCCCTTTGAGTGAGGATGCAGTCTGTATGCGCCTGATGGGCGGAAACGTAGGGCGGGAATAGCCCTTCCCGAGTGGAGTCAAGTCTCCTTGGATTGGGGACACAAAGAGACTTCAGTCTTCGGCCTAATCCCGCAGTTACTCGGCCTCTCTGCGGTCGTGCTGTTCTCCCCGCGCTTCATGTAGTGTTGTGCCCACGGGGGGGGGGGGGGGGGGGGGGGTTCGGATTCTCCAACGCATTTTCTCCCCTACTGCACTCCCCTCTTTGCAAATAACTTCTTATCTCTTTGTGCCAGAATACTCTTTGGGCAAAACAACCACTTAAAATTCGAAGTAATTTACAGCAATTTAGTAAGTTACTCAAAAAAGTAATTGAAATTAGACTACTAATTACCGAAATAAAATGTAATTACAAGTTACTAAACTACTCAGAAAAGTAGTCAAACTGCAGTAACTTGAGTAGAGTAGTTGAGCTACGTACAAATTCTGTCGCCC